>WUQG02454214.1:0-12735 GCA_011317285.2 Androctonus mauritanicus | reverse complement strand
TCAAATTTTTCCACGAATTTCTTTTCATGATAAGTACAGATACTTTTTATATTATTAGTCCCTACTCTTATTTTTAACAAATTTTGTTTATCTATATTCAAATCTTTGAAATCTATGTTTTAGAATATTTTGAATAAAATAATTTATTACAATCTTCTCCAACAAAATGTCCTACAGAGCATTCCATTTTCTTCCAACTTTGTATCATTTCAAAATAAACATAAAATAGAAACCTTAATTATTTTCAGATAGGACTTCTCAGGTATTATATAAGAATAAGTAGCAGATGACAAATTATTGCTATATAAAGTGTTGCCAGATTGTTTGAACAGAAGATTGCAAAAATTAATAAAAAATAGCTCAAAATTTATTTAATCATAAGAAAGAGTTACTTAACTTCAAAAGTGGTGTGAATTAAAAATATCTGCCATATATTTTTCTCGGGCTGGGATTTCTTATGATATATGGAATATTAATTGCATTTTCCCTGACTTTGATTACGTCTCCCACAAAAATGGAAGGAAAGCCAAACTCAAATTTGTTATTATTTCAATCTATATTAAATTTAGTATAAACCACAAAATTTTCAGATTTTTTGCAGCACTCCCAGAAAGAAATGTTTATCTTCAAAGTTGATAAATTTTGAATTTTTGCCAGGTTTGACCATTTTTTTTAATATGAAGGAATAACAGAATAAGGTTCATAATTTCTATTGTAAAACTACTTATGCTTGGGTAATGAGAGATTCAGAAAAAACTTTGTCATCTCTGTTTGTGTTAGTGTTAAAAACTCTTAAGTTATGAAAAAATGCAATCTTCCTCTGCAGAGTTTGGAGTGTCAAAACACGAGTCAATCCTAGAATTTTTTAAACAAAATATACAATGTTGAAAACCTCATTTCATATGCTTTTAAGTAATACCTATTCCACTTCTCTGTGCTAATCACATAAAAAACTACAGGCAATTATAAAAAGTACAAAATGTACAAATTTTAGTCTGCCTCCATATCTATTCTTTCTCATATCTCAGAAATTAATTTTTTTTAAAGTAAATAATAATACTTTTGAGCCTTTGGGAATATATGTAAACAATATACCAAAATTCATCAAAATCAAAAATCATGCAGCAACCACTTTGTTTAAATTTTGCTGATTTTATATGGAATGACCCAATGGTTATGTATGATAAGCATTATATTTTGAAATTATAATTAGCATTAATATCAATACTTAACAATGGATAATAAATTTATCATAATAGTTATCAGAATACAATATAAAATGCATATATTTCATGCAATGATCGATATATCATATACCTTATATGCTAATATATAAGTAGATTATACATATAGTAAAATTTAAAAAAATTTATATATTGTATATATAATTTGTTTATCTTTCTTTGTGTCATGCATGTTTTCAAAATGAAATATCTCAAAAATTTTATAACGAATCTTTATAAATCTGATTTGAATTTCTACAGGTTGCATTTAAGAGTTTAAGATTATCCAATATTTTTAAAAATACACTTTCTAAAAAATATTGAGTTTCATTTATTGACAAAAATTTATAACTTAAACTACTTTATTTCTTTCAATATACTGCTCTTTTCACTTCAGTTAAACCTCGTAAGAATAAACAAAAATAATTCAATACAGCAGTCATGCTTCGTTTACACCAAACAAACTCTTTAATGCTCTTCTCTTTAAAGAGTTTTGTTGGTGTAAACCAAGCACAATTGCTGTATTGAATTATTTTTGCTTATTCTTACAAGATTTATAACTTAATAAATGGTGTGATGTTTCTGCTAATTTAGCAGGGATAATTGCTTTCTGGTCAATTAAATTAAATAATTACATTTAATATTTCATAAAAATGTCAATATTTTCTTCTCATACTGATTCAGTTCCAAAATATTAGATAATGCTTATTTATATATTTTACATATTTGAATCTATTGACAGTAAATTCTAATAGATTCATATATATATTCATTAGTTTATATTAATTTTATGTTATGTAATAATAATGTTAAAAATATTATTACTCCCAGATAAAAAATTATATAGCAAAATAATATTTAACAAGAATATATAAGATATATTTAGCTCCATAAAGGATAAAAATATAAATTTATTCTCTGATACCATCAGTCTCAAACTCATTCTCTTGAATGGGCTACTTTAGATCTTGTTGGATAATGGAAGCCATATTTAAAATTAATACCTTATAGAAAAACAGATTTTTACAAGGCAAATATAATCAAACTTCAGAATGTTAATTATTTATATTTTAATAGTATACTATCCTTACTTGCTATTCTTATCAATTTCAACAAAATAGCACCAAAAGCAAGTAATAAATGTTTAACGTATATTACTTGCTTTTGGTGCTATTTTGTTGGAAAAAAAAAAAAAAATTATTTATATTTTAACTTCTTTAAAATGATTATAACTCATGTTCAAAATTATAAAAATCATTTATAAATAATAGTTTATATTTAAAACTTGTTTTATATTTTTCATCAATTTATTGAATTTCAATACAATTTATAAAAAATGATTTTCAAATTTTTCATGAAAAGAGTTTTTAATTTTTTTTTATGAAATATTGTTATAATTGTAAGAATATCTTTCATATATTTTTATAATTATAATAGGTGTGTGATGCAGCCCACAGTAAAGGACATTGTGCTGTGAGTTTGAGAACACTGTCCTAGAGAAATATTTTCAATCACTATAAGCTCAAAACTTTAAGAATAAATTGTGTTATAAATTTTAGAAGTATCAAACATAATTTACTATAATTCTATTCAATAATTCTAAATTATGTATTAGAATTTATGTTCTTAAAGAGTTTTGAACTGATAATGACTTAAGCTTTTGATTAAAAAATTTCTATAGGAGAATTAATTTGTTTTTTGACTTTGTGGAATTGAATGTGAATATAGCATTAATTTATAAGGCAAGCTTGTGGACATTGATATACAGGACTTAAAATAATACAAAAATCAATATATTCTATAAAAATCTTCAATGTATCTCTGATTTTCAATTTGCTATATTATGATATCACATTGTTATGCATAAGAAAATAAAGTTAAAAATTAAAAATTGCTTCCTTTTTGATAACCCTTACACCATTTCCAAGCGGATAATTATATCTAATGACATCTAGTAACTAGATTAATAATAATAATAATAATAATAATAATAATAATAATAATAATAATGAGTAGGTTTTCCTTCATTCAACCCATTGCTTGTCTTCTTCTCAATGCCTTGGTAAAGAGAACTGTAGACAAAATGTTAGAAAAATTTAAGGATTTATATATATTAAGTGTTCTTATTAGCCAAGATAAACAAACTATAGTCAAATGTCAAAATAATAGTGGAAAAAAAAATTGAAGGTATCAAATATTTTAGATTAAAAAAATATGTCTATAATAAAATAAATAAAAATGGAGAATTTAATATTGTATGAATGTTATAAAAATAATCCAAGGAATAATAATCATAAAATAAATAAAAATCCTTAGGATTTTCTAAATATGTCTAGTATCTATAAAATGAGAACACAACTATATTTATATATAATATTTATTTGCTTACATATTTTGTACAAAGTGACAATGAACAACAAGCAATAATACATTTTTTACAAAAAATATAAAAAAAATGTTCCAAAGACATGAATAATTTGTTGTGAAATTGTTTATTTATTTACACCACCACTGATTTAAATTATTGATTTCTGTTGCATACTGAATTTCAAGTTATATGTTTTTGAGTTACAGATGGATTTTTAGAAACTAGTTAAAAAAAAAAAACAAAAAAGATTAGGAAATTTTTTTATAAAGAATTTTATTACATTATATTTAATGATAATGTTAAAATAATCCTTATTAATTTAAGATACTTATTTTATTATTTTCTGTGATATTTAGCATTTAATGATGCCATCTGTTATAGAGTATAACATTCATATAAATATATATAAACACAGACTAATAAATTATATCTTAATAATATAATTGAATATTGCATTTCAATTTTTATACTGATAGAAAAAAATTCTTATTTTCAAGCCAATACAGTAAAAAAAAAAAACCTTTTAAAAAAATTTGATGAAGATTCCAAAGAACATTAAAGTTATATTAAAATGACACAATTTAAATTTAATATTAATGAAGGTTAGACAAAATCTAATAACGAAATTTAAGATGAGGATTTTAACGAAAAAAATATGGATATTAGCTTTTTGAAAAGAAAACAGTACAGTTTTTCTTTAATGTCTGGGTTAGATTCCTGAAAATTGCAACACTAACTGAAATCAAAAATCCAATTAAGTTAGAATATAAATTTTTGAAGAGAACAGGTTCCTAATTTGATTTTAGATCTGCTGAATGGAAAATCAAAGTGTTGCACTCAGTTGATTCAACTGAATGTCCTTTGTACTATATAGTTTAATATATTGTTCATAGATAAAAAATATATATATTTTATATGACTAATTAAAATATTATTTTCTATAATTCTAGGATTATATCTATTTTTCTCATTATGAAGAAAAATGTAAAAAAATAAGGCTTTAATCCATTTTACCACCTTAAGTTTTTAATTTCTTAGTTTTTGCTGGAGATGTAATGATGAAATAACATTAAGTGAGATGATGTTAAATGAAGACTATGGCCTGGTTGCATAAAACTATTGCAGATCATCAGTTGCTAGCTCCACCTAAATCTTGTTAGTTTCCATTGCATAAACAAAATAATGACAACTTTGCTAGTAGAGATGATGTTACAGTCTTAGTAAAGTTATCAATGCCAAAAGTTGCTGTTAAAAGCTTGAGAATGGTCATGGCCTCTCTACTTCTGTACTACTATCTTGAAAATTCTCGAAGTATGAGATGAGAAAGAATATTTAGAGATAGATCAAATCCTTTTGAGTGGCCAGAAGAAATATTTATAAGAAATTATTGGCTACCATCACCTTCAGTGTTTCAGTTATGTGATAAATTGAGGGATGAACTGACACACTTGACAAGGAAAAATTATGCACTAACAGTGGAAATGCAGGTAAGATTTCTATTTTTTTCTAATAATAAGCAAATTTAATTAAAAAAGATTTCTTTAATTTGAATTAAGAAAATATTGACTTCTAATTTCAACATATTTAACATTTAGTCAGTCATACTTATTTGAAATTGAATGCATTATTATTAAGCAATGTACTTTTTATTATTTATAAAAACTTTTTGGTAAAATTCTATAATAATATTTTCATCTGTTTTACAAATTATAGTCTAGTTTGGATTGATAGGACTATTTGATATTTTCATCTCACTTTTTCTATTATCTGATTTTATATGATGACCATATTTTAAATATAAAAGCTACACATATTTAGCTTTCTTAGATGAGTTTTTTAGCTATATTGTAAATTCATTTTTTCTTAATTACTGAAAACATTTTATTTTGCAGGTATTAATAGTATTATGGTTTCTTGGAACTGGAAGTTTTCAAGCTGTAATAGGAGGAGATGAGCTTCATAGGCTGCATAAATTCACTGTTAGTAGATGCATAAGTAGATTTTGTGATGTTCTTTTAAAGTACCTGCCAGAATATATATAATTTCCAGAAAGCCAAAGAAAAATTCAAAATCGTAAAGATTTTTCTAAAATAGCAAGATTTTGAAAAGTTGTTGGTGCAATAGACTGTACTCACATATCTATTAAAAACCAAATGATGAAAATGCTCATGTTTTTCTCAACAGAAAACACTACTATTCTATTAATGTTCAATTGGTACGTTTGTTATATCTTAATCAATAAATATAGATAAAACAAAAGTATGCTTTAATTATTAGAAAAGTTTTTATCAATATAAAACTTACTGTATATTATAAAGTTACATTTAGTGTATTTTAAATTTGTTCATTTATTGAAAGTAAAACATGTTTTTTATAATTAGGTTTGTGATGCTTCATTAAAGATACTTGATGATGTGGCTTGTTGGCCAGGTAGCTGCCATGATTCACATATATGGTCAATGAGTTTCCTTCATGAAAAATTTATAAAAATAGTGCAAATTTGAAGGAGTGTTGGCTTCTTGGAGACAACGGACATCTGCTGGAACCTTGGTTACTTGTTCCAGTACTTGAACCTTGCAATATTTCTGACGAAAATTACAACTGTAGCCATTGACATAATAGAGGAGTTATTTAAAGATGTAATGGTGTTTTGAAATCCAGATTCTAATGTTTGGATCATTCAGGTAGTGTACTGTTATACAATCGTGAGAAAGTTTGCAAAATTATAGTAACTACATGTATATTGCATAATATATGTATTTTATGGAAAATACCTATAGCAGATATACATCAATCTGATGATGATGATGAAAACAATCAAATATTTTCATCATGTGAAAATGAATCATCCAGCTCAAATGGAATTATTATTAAACAGATGCTGATTTTAAATAAATTTTTGTTATATAATAGATTATCTTCTTTGTATTTACATTTAGAACATTTTATTAACGAATCACTCAAGTATATTTGTTGTTTATTAAAACTGCTTATATTGAACAAATGATTATTAAATAATTTCAAATTTTTTAATTAGAATCCATTTTATGAAAACAAACACAATCATAACCTATACAAATAAAATAAAAAATATTATTTCAAGTTAGAATGATTTTGTTTCTTTAAAAAAATTAATACTTTTTCCATTTCTAAAATTTCTTTTGCAAAATTTATTAACATTAAATAATATAAAGTAAAATAAAAATGAAACTTCATTTATTATTGAATTTCAGTTTTTTAAATGTTAGTTTCTCTCTTTCTATTTTTAATTTCTCTTTTTCAATTTTCAATTGTTCTTGTTTTAATTCTGTGAGTTGTTGAAGATGTTTCTTAATTTCTTTTAATTTAACTATTAATTGTTCTTGTTGCAATTTTAATTCCTCAAAGTTTTTATCTTTTTTCTGCTTTTATGGCTCATCACATGTTGAAGGAGAGATGATTTGTACAGAATCATCTGAAAATGACGAGTATGTTATAAGTGTTTTCAGAATATATAAAAAATTTATTGGCAAATTTAAAACTTACTTGAAATAATTTCTCTGTTGGAAAAAGAATTTGTAGTATCTAAAAGAATGTTTTCCTGGAAATTTTAAATACATTGTATAAGATATAAATTATGATAAAATATATTTAAATTATAAAGAATCATTTTTTACCTGTATAACAGTGTTATTGCATATAGGAACAGGACTGCTTGAACCATATATTGATGATTGGCCAGATAATCCAATAATTCTTTCTTCTAAAAGGAGCTAATGATGATTCAGGTGATCCTCCACCTATTTTTTGATTATTTTTAAAAACACAAATTGCCTTTTTTTACATCTCGACTTTAGATCGAGCTATTTATCTTTTATTTTCCTCTGTTTTCATTTCACACAGCTAACTGAATTTATTGTTAAAATTATTTTGTCCCATGCTTTTCTTTGATCACCAGGCATTTTATAAGTCCCACCTAATTCTCCTCTTATCAATTCCCTCTATCTCACTTCCAGTAAAATTGGCTTTTCATTTTTAAGGATTTGAAGTAGATGCCATTTTCAACTCTTCTCAACATGCAACATTTCTATGTCACTAGAATCTACTTCCACCAATGTAAGAAGCTTTTTCATTCGATATTTGAAGAAATACATAAGACTCAAAGGCAGAATTTTTTCGGCTGGTACAATGACGTAGTATTTGCTAAAACTTTTATGCAATGGAATATTTGCAAGTTACTCTTGGTAGATGTCATCATATTTATCGATAGTTAATAACTGCAAACCATTAACTTTATGCAACCAGGCCTATATCTGTATAGCAATAAATTATTCATTATATCTTGAAACTTTTCAGAAAACCAAATAAAAAGATCCAGAAATTTTATTATATTATTATTGTAAAATATTTCTCTAACAAAAGTTTAAATGAATTATTTAAGCAATAATAATAAAAATAATGTTTTGACATTATTTTGAATTTATGAATGAATGAAAACATTAATTTCTGAAAGAACATCTATACTAATGCACATTGTACTGATATCTATATTTTACTTTTACATTATCTGAAGTGTTACTATTTTAAATTTTATAGTTCATTATTTAAATTTTTCTGCATTTAATATTAAGATTAGGAAATCAAAATCTTGTCAGAAATATCATTAATTAAATTTTTAACATTACTGTCCTTATTGCTTATAAAAGCTATTAACTATTAAATTAAAAATATTTAGACAAATTGTGTCCTTGAAATAAAAATCGACACAGTGTATTAAACAAAATTAATCATGTGTAATTATTATTCCTTATAAATTTTAATTATTAAATATGTTCCGCAAATTCTCAAACATTTTAAAATAATTAAAATATATTGGGTAAAAATTATTTCATATTTTTCAACGTTATTTTTTGTTAGGTTTGTAAAAATAATGCATAATTTTACAGATCTATTAACAGAAAATATCTCAGTCTAAATCATATATTAAAAACATTTTGCTTTCTTTTATCTTGCTATTGATGTCAGCATAAAAGAAGTATTATATGAAATAATACAAGATATTTTGCATGAAATATTAAAAGTTTATTATGTAAATGCATGGAATCAAAAAGTTCCTATTTTTCCATAATTCCATATAATAATCCAGTCAAACAAAAGTTAATTTTATTAAAATTTAGTTCTATTGAACTATATAAATTAATGCATTTTCAGGTATTCGCTGATCACTTCTTAAGAGCAAATCATATAAATTCAGTATTTGAAAAGACAAAAACATTCTCTAGATTACTATTTAAAAATTAAAATATAATTAAATGCAAAAAATTGATGAAAATTGATTTTCATTTAGATAAAATCAAAAGCAATACAATAAAAGAGCAATCTTCATTAACAAATTAAAAAATAAAAACTAAAGACAAAAATAAGCTTTACAAATTAAGTATATTCAAGTATAGAAGTACTCAATTTACAATGGAGATGCATTCAGAAATTTCAAACATGACTCAAATCTGTCATAATCAGAAAATGATTTCCCATAAGAACAATGCTATAAATGGAGTTTAGATTCCCTAATACCACATTCAAAATCATTAATACTTTATACTGCCTTAAACACGTTGATTATTAAGCTAAATAAGTACATCCGGACGGCAGTTGTGTATAGAAAAACTTTTTATTTCCCTTAACACTTTCAACAATTTATAATTTTGTCATCTTCAGAGGCTAACGACACAGAACATACAAACTTGGAAACATTCGAAACTTGGTTTCGAATGTTTCCAAGTTTGTATGTTCTTTGTTGTTAGCCTCTGAAGATGACAAAATTATAAATTGTCGAAAACGTTAAGAGAAATAAAAAATTTTTCTATACACAACTGCCGTCCGGATGTACTTATTTACCTTAGTAATCAACGTGTTTAAGGTAGTATAAAGTATTAATGATCAGCTCATATATAATCAGAACAAGAGTTCGAATCCACAGGAAGTCGTTCTAGAACATTACATTTAAAAATACATTAAAGAACAAAAAATGAGTAGAATAAATACAAAATGTAGCGGTAAATATCAAATAAAACAAAAAACAGAATACACAGAATAACGAAAATAAAACTATAGGAAGAGATAAAAGTCACATATATAAGTAACCTCCACTAGGTAATACGTCAGGGACAAGACATTCAGATCACTGCCTACATGGGTACCCTTTAGTAAGTGCATCAAGATGTCTTTAGCAGGTTCCCAGGGTTTCAGCATAGAGTTGATCTGCCTATCATTCACAATCATGGCCTTCTGCCTATTTTTATAAATCTGGATAGTTTCAGTCATGGGCAACTCACCAACACTCAAGCCTGGCTTAATCACCCTAGAATCCACCCATTTAATATCTAAATTGCTCTCATACGACTTTCTAGAGAGCGCAGTATTCATAGTAGCCTTCTTAATATCTCTTCTATGCTCAATTATCCTTTGTTTCAGGCATCTCATCATCATTCCTATATATAATTCATTCCTATCCTGGTCTAAATTCCAGAAGGGGATCTGGTAAACCCTCACTTTTTCAAATTCCCTTGTTGATTAAATTTCCCTTGTTGATTATGCTTTTAATGACCTTAAAGTCCCTAATTGACTCAGGTATAACCGTGTAAGTGTCACATCCTTCTTGTTGTTGTTCATGCTCTGCCCTGCCAGCTGCTATGGTGTTCTCATTTACATTCCTTTGCCTTTTATTTAATACTTCCACCAACAACTTATCAATGAATTTACGCTTGTAACCATGTCTCAGTACTAAGGCCCTTATTCTATCTAGTTCTCTTAAATAACCCTCTTCTTGACTGCAGTGGGTGGTAGCCCTCCTCAAAATGGATCTAAACGTTGCTTTTTTGTGTTGCCACTTATCTTGTGACCAACTTGGTATTATGACCTCCGTGGTAGACAGTTTCCTGTATATGTCCGTAATAAAAGAGCCTCCTTCTATACAAAGATCTGTATCAAGGAAGTGAATTTTTAGGTTACTCTTCTGCTCTAGTTTGAGCTTTAGGCCATATGCCTGAAGTGTAAACTGACTTTTCAAGAGTTCAATTTGTTCATCATGGTTCCATATTATAAAAATATCATCGACATACCTAAGGTATAAACAAGTTTGCTGTATTAAAGCATTTACTTCAGTTTCTTCTATCTTCCTCAAGACTAATTCAGCAATGACCCCTGCAAGGGGGCTTCCAATGGGTACCCCTTTCTTCTGCCTATAAAAGTTACCCTTAAAACAAAAATAAGATTTGTAGCACAGAAGGTCAACCAAGTCCCTGTATAACTGTGCATTGTCATGTGCATTATGCACATTTTCTAAGAAAAATCTATAGAGACACAAACAAGCAGGGGCAATGTTCAAAGAGGGGGTATAAAGCTTCAAAGTCGTATGTCGTTAAGGTTTCGTTGTCCTGGATGGAAAAGGATCTCAGCTTACTCATGAAAGCTTCAGAGGATTCCACAGTATACTCATAGTGTCTCAGGTGCTGGTTGATCCAGGCAGCTATCCTACGTTCTAAGTTATAAGTCGGCGACATTCTTTTTTCTACAATTGGCCTAAGCTTGAGGGGCATCTTATGAGTTTTTGCGTAGCCAAACAACCTGGGACAAGTTGGATTGGGAATTCTTTTAACTTTTAAACAATCTGGTAACTGTTCTATTCTTCAAGAGCTTGACCACTTTCTTGTCCAGTGCCTCTGTCGGGTCTTTATCTAACCTTTCAGCCGATGAGTCCGCTATATAATTGTCCAGGTGTTCTTCATAGGCCACTCTTTCTAATAGCACTACTCTCTTAGATTTGTTGTCTCTCGTTAAGGTTATACCATTATCAAGCATCCAATTGTGTGCTCTCTTGACCAAGCTATTCTCGTTCTTCAGGCTTGTTATTCTATCTTTATCTTTCTTACTGTGTATCGTGACTTCCTCTACAAACAACCATCTTTTTCATTCTTTTTCTAGGTCGTCCATTCCATTAATTAGCCTTTCAAACTGTGGGATCAAATCCTCATAACTTCTTAGGCTTCTTACCGCACAGGAGTACACCACACTCAGTCTACACTGCCTAAAGAATTCCCAAGTCTCTTCTGCTTTCACTAACTTAGTTGACAATGTTCTAAACTTCCTTACATTCTGCATCTTTTAACTGTAGCTGGCTCTGCTACCTCATAGACTAAGTACAAGAGGAAACTGCTCTAAAACAGTAGTATCAATAATCCCCTTAGGTGTTTATATCTTAAGCGATTATTGATACTACTGTTTATAAATATTAATTTTTTATTGTAAATAATATCTTAGATGTTTTCTAATGATTCAGATATTTTATTGAGGGATTAATTATAAGGATTTGTATAATTAATTATTGGTTTAATTTTATCAATACTTATCCTGTTTATCTTTCTTATCACTCACTAATACGATAAAAAATTTGTCATTTAAATCCAAATATTTAGGATCAACCAATAGCTAAGTTTTATTAATATAAATCTTAAAAATTTTAAAATATTATATCTGAAAAATTAAATCAATATAATTAAAAATATTTTAGATGTTACAAGTGCGTGAAAGAATTGAAGATTTGTATAAACAACATAAAGAATTAGGTGAATCAAAGCAAATGAAAGATATCACCCATGAATTTGTTCTCCGTAGCAAATATCGTGATCTTGGTGCAGCTTGTAAGGTCAGTATATATATATATATATAATTTATTGATTAATTTTTATTTCTTAAGAATTAAACAACCATATTTTACAAATATGTTATTACTAAGTCTTTGGCAAATAAGATAATTTATACAAGAGCAGATAAATTTTGTAATTTGGTGTTTATGAAGATGGATATCTATCAAAAGGTTTGTATGAATTAATCAAAGAAAAAAATCTGAAGAATTAGAAGATGAACTGCCTAGAAGACTGTTGCTGGATAGTTAAGATGCTTCAATGTAAACCATTACTAGATTTACTGGAGATTTCTAAACTAATGGCTCTATATGCCTGCACCTATTTTGATTACATTAATATTCATAAGGTTGTAATAAAAACAAAGCCAATTGTAAAACATGCATAAGTCGCTAATTCTATCGAATACTAATATCAATAATAAATACTTAAACCTAACGGTTAACACGACTCTGCAAATCCA
>WUQG02454203.1:0-12735 GCA_011317285.2 Androctonus mauritanicus | reverse complement strand
TAATTTTATATGCGGCCCGCGGAGTTATGATGCATTTCCAAAGTGGCCCGCAAGATCATTTGGGTTGGCCACCCCTGATATAAGCGATCGTACGTTTAATGCCTGACTATATATGCGATAACAAAATACACAGAATTCCTATTAAGTTGGCAGGAACTTTCCAAAAGTGACCATATAAGCGGGGTGACCTTATAAGAGGGTGACCATATAACGAGGTCTGACTGTATTAAAAAAGCCTGTTATATAGTGTGATGATATGCGATGTAATGTGACACGCATTCCAGCAACTGGTAATCTACCATTTAGCCGAAAATCTATAAATCTACATATGAAAAAATCTGCAATTGTGTATCAAAGTAACAAGAAAACTATATACTGTTTTCAATTAATCCAAACAAAAATTAAAAAGATTTTTCCTTCAGTTTTAAATTTTTATGTAAAGAAAAAGTAATTTTTTTGTATGAATTATGAAAACGAAAAATATATGTTAATCTAATATAAATTATGTTAGATATCCAGAAAAAAGTAATCTTCAAAATGGGTAAAAATCTTCATTTCAATTATTATTTTTATATTTTTAGTACATATTTTTTTATTGTTGTCTGCAATGAAATATGTTTACTATAATATAAAAAATAATTTAATTTTGAAAAATGATTTTATGGATTTCTCCCACTAATTAATTTGGTAGCTAATTTTTGTGAATGAAATATTTCCAAGTTTAATTAATAATAGGAAGTTTAATTTCCATCTTTTGTCAATTTTTAAACTATAGGTATTTATTTCACATATATGGGATTAACACTGTTAAATTTTTATTTTCCGAACAATTGTAAAAATATTAAAATAAAAAATATCCAAAAATTTATAATTTGCAAAATTTTTATTGAAAAATTTTTTGATGGAAGTATTTTTCAAACCAACATATAATTCAGCAATTAAAATAGTCTTCTCCTTTCTAAATATAATGCAGATATTTTCATTTTTCTTAAATATTTTTTTTTATTTATAGGAACTATAACTGCATTATATTAAAAATTAAAGAAGCTATATGCATTACTTTTATTTCAAAATTAGAATTATAAAATTTGTTGAGTTTCAAAGCAATGCAATATAATATACAGTAAAATAAAAGGTTTAAATATTTCAAACAACAAAATTCTTTTGACAAAATACATTAAAAATGTCCAAAATGATATTGAAAATAATGATATATTTTTAACTCAAACATAACACTTCTCTTAATGACAATTTTAATTTAATGACTATTTTTATAATTACTTTACTAAACAATTAAATGAAAATATGTTAATTAAATCTGAAAGATTTAATAGTAACAAATTATTATGGGATAATAATTGATAACATAAATTTATCAAATAATCATTAGTTTTAAGCCATAACTTCCATTTATAATATGCAATTATATATGATATTTATTTTCAAATATGATAAATTATGAACAGTACATACAATATTTACAGAGATGAAATTACTAAATAAAGTTAAATTTTAAAATTTAACAATTTCTTTTGAACTTTTTATAGATGGAAACTAAATGAAAGAATAAAATTATAATTATTTTAAAATTATAAAGAAATTACAAATTATATGACTTCTTTTTTTATGTCTTTACTGAAATAATAATAATTATTATTTTCAAACATATTTATATATATATATATAAACATTTATATTTTATCTTCAACAACATTTAGAGCTAATGTTACTTTGCTATATTGAGCAAAACAATATCAGACATGCTGGCAGTGAGCAATGCAGATATATTGTCTCTGCAAAATTGAAATAATTTAAATTTTTCAATTATTTATCAGTCAGTTAAAATCCTGAGTTATTGTAATTTGAATTTTCTTCTTTATCATATTCTTCTAATCCAAAAAACTTTTCTTGAATGAAAGAATGCTATTATGAATTTTCAATGCAGGTCCAAGTTTTATGTTCAATATTTTTACAATATCTATTTGATTTAATAAAAGAAATGCTTCACCATCTATTTGCTAGAAATAATAAAGAAAATATATATCTATCATACTATCAAATAAGATTTTACATGTTTTCAAAATATAATTAGGTTTATTCTTACTTCTTCTTTAAATAATCTTGCATGTTCTTCACATCCAGATAGAGTAGATATATAATTTGCAACTTCATCCACAGACCATTTTGAAACTGTTTCTCTTGTAACCATATTTATTCCAGGAAGAAATTTTGTGTGTTGTTCCCAACAATATGGCTGTTCAAGTTGTGGATCCAGAATAGGCGGTGCTGAAAATACAGATTTATGGATGCTATCTTCCAATGTAGAAAATGATTTTATAGTTTCATTGACTATAAATAAAAATAAATTATGCATTTAGTTAATATTCATTAGTTAAGCATATATATATATATATATATACACAGGAGGTCCCCAATTTATGATAGGGTTGTGTTCAAAAATTTGTCATAGTTCAGATCTCAATTTTTCATAGATGCAATATTATAAATGGAGGCTATATTCCCCAACCACTAGAACTCAGAACATTGAATATGCTTTTAAAAAGTAGTAGCATACAATAATGTTGAATAAATACTGTTTA
The DNA here is from genome assembly GCA_011317285.2 of Androctonus mauritanicus. Classification (NCBI taxonomy): domain Eukaryota; kingdom Metazoa; phylum Arthropoda; class Arachnida; order Scorpiones; family Buthidae; genus Androctonus; species Androctonus mauritanicus. The sequence continues at coordinate 10,135 of WUQG02454203.1, read as the reverse complement.
TTCATTAAAATGAGAAAATTTTGTATTTTGTGCCTACTAGACCCTTATACGAGTAAAACTAAACAAAACAATGTAAAAACAAAGATAGAATACTTAAGTTATTTTCCTGTGTCCAAGTTTATAATGTTGGCTGCATGGAAAAGCAGTCATTTATCAGTTTGAAGGATCCAGGTTCAATTCTTGGTTTCATATGTCATTTTTTAGAAAGAATCCATGTCAGACTGGGCTTATTGAATCCCATTCTTCAATAAGCCTACTCTGGCCTGGATTCTGGCTGATACTAACATAGGTGTTAAACAATCTGTAGGGCCTTTAAAAGTGACTGTTGCAAAAGTATCTGTTTAACAGTTTAATTCAAACTAACCTAACTAAGTTTCTAGAAAAATAAGCAATTATTTTTTAATGTCACTTCCAAATCATTGATTGACTACTATATAATGGTCTCCATTCAAGACCCAACTATGAACTGCTGACATTTGTGATAGAGCTAGTAGAATTTTACAGCAGGTGAACTGATGCCTGAGTGGACCATTAAATTTTTTCAGAAACACAGAATCTGAATTCCACTCTTCTGTGCATTTACAATGGGATTGAATGGGTAGAGTCTGGACACTTAAAAAATCTGGAAGTATGAGATCAAAATTAAATATGAATACTACATGAGGGAAATACAATACACTTTCATCCTGCTGACAATTCGGCCATGCAATCAAATGGCTGCCGCTATTGCAAAATCATTGATGGCAACTGTTGTAAATACGATTTTCATCATAAATAATCATTGCCATAAGTATAGATCATTTAAAGCTGGACTGACATAAGTTAGAGATCTCCTGTGTATATATATATGGAAAATTATTATAAACTGACATTTATTTTACAGTATTATTTAAATAAATGTTACTATAGACCATTTGAAGAAATTATAAATAATAAAATCATATATGATTTAATAACAATAAATGCATAATCATTAATATTTATTAGAATATTTAAATGTTGCTTATGGAAAAGACTTGGTAACAATTATTTTGTAATGTTTGAACTGAATTGTATTATTTTTTTCAAAGTCCATTTTTTTGTACTTTTATATTTTGGCTTGTAAAGTTATTGTAACTGAAGAAAGGTTATATGTTGAAAATATTTTTACATATATTTTAATAACATTAAAAACTGTTATTTTTCTTGCTTAAATGCTTGTTTATGAATTAATGTAGTAAAAAAAATATATATATATTAAAATGAAATCAGGAATATATTATAATATTTCTATGAAAAAAACTGTTGATCTATTTATTAATAATCTATTTCAATATTACCAATCAATTGAAATTTTAATTTCTGTAGAAATACATATATTATATTTTAAAATCAAATATAATTTAATAAATTATGATAAATTTAAATTTTTAGAAAAGGAAACTATTTGGAAGGCAAAGAGAAGTTTTGAAATTATTTTGAGACAAAAATAAGCCAAAATAAATTTTTGAAACCAAGAAAAGTTATATATGTATTTTTAACAAAAAATAAATTTATAGGTAATTTTGAACTAATTTATTACTTATATTTTATCAATTAAATTTATAAGTTCTATTGGAATGATTAATTTAGTTTAATACATTATTAGCAAGAGTGCATAATTAAGACAAAGTTTAAAGAAATATTAAAAAATATGTCCCAATTTCAATTTATAATAAGGAAAATAAGATTTTAGGCAAACATGACTTAACATCAATAATGACTATTGTTAATTTTTCAAATTTTTTGATCATCTGTTGTATATGTTGTATGTCTATATATGTCCCCCCACTAATAAGTTTTGAACTAATTATATATTTTTATTAAATTTATTATGATGTTCTACTGTTAAAAGTCATCTCCATATTGCATCATTTAATTCTAGCTGCAACTATTTAAAAATGGCAAACATTCAAACTTCTTAGATACTCTCTTAATATATTTTAAATTATTCATTCCATTTTTATGAAATTTAGCAAGATGATTGTGCCATTGAATATGATCTCAATAATACAGCAATTAATATTTTATCTTCAATTATTTAAAAATGGCCAATGTTCAAAATCCAAATATTTCTCCCTAATAACTTTTGAACTCTGATTTTTATAAAATTGAACTGGATGATCAAGCCATTAAAGTCAAATTTTAAGTAGAATTAATTATTTCTACATATTCATTTGTTAACACTTTCAGTATCTTTTACATGTATATATGTTAAAACAAAGTGATAAAAAATATATAAAAAAGGGTTAAAAAAAAATTAATCCTGATCTGATTAATCCAGCTATTGTGAATCAGATTTTTTGTATTGATTACCTGAAAATGTTCACTTTTGATGCGATTCCTAAATTTTTTCAGTTGCCAAAAAATTTTTTAATTTACATTTTTATAAATATTGATTTGAACTCAGTAGAATTTGGATATTTATCCCATGTTGATAATTTTGTAGTCTAATATATCAAATTTATTCTAATTTTTGGATAAATGGCATTTTTGAAATTTTAACCCTTTAGTGGTGTTGTCTTTTCCCAAATGTGCTTGGTTTCATGGTGGCTGTCAGCTGCATTTTTATTAAGAAATTTTCACTATTTTTTAATCTGTATCCTCTGATTGAATTAAAGTTTTTATTTCTACCAAGTCACTACTCTATAATGCAAAAAATCATTTTTCTATGTTATGTTGTTGATTTTTAATAAATTATTATGTAATTTAGGGCTATCAAATTACATAATAATTTATTACCAAAAACTAACCAAAATTATGTAAAACAAACAAAGGATCGAATTTCAGACAGCCCTAAATCTTTTCCTGACATAAAAAAAATATAGTTTCTGCTTTAATTATAAACAGAGAGTAGTATTTATGAGATGCTGAAGTTCAAGATCACTTAGAGGTGATGCATCAATGGGAGTGGCATATAAACAAGGGCAATAAAACATGACTTCCAGAAGCATTCTTCAATTTCAATGACTGCTAAATTATATATTATTGAAATTCAATCTCATATTCTAATTTAACATGTTCTCTGATATGTTTATATGTATATTTTGTAATAATTTCCAATCAAAAAGAAATTTTTTTTGTTTTATGAATTTTTTTTATCTGATGTATAATAAGTAAATTATGATGATAAACAAGATTCAAAAATTCAATTTCTCATTCAGTAATGATAACAAAGTAATTTGTTTTTTTTTTTTTCTTAAAGAGAAAGGTCAAGTGTATATTAAACAATATATACTGTGTTATCAGGGTTAGAATTTATGGCATAAGGATATGTCATTTTTGTTTAGAACTAAATAATCATTTCTTCAAAGTATTGTTAATTAATTTATCTTCAAATATTTATTTTTTAATTGTATAATTAAACATTAAACAATTTCTATTAGAAATTTTTATTTTATATTTATTTATACTAATAAATTTTAATAAATTTATTAGTATAAATAAAAGAAAGAGATAACTACATGCAAGACTATTTTAAATCGTTATTCAAAATTTAATAAATAACTTTAATATATAATTTATCTGATTCCAGATTTTTATTTAAGTTTATGAAAACAAAGAAATTATATTTATTCAGAAAAGCTTTTATCTAATCACAAATTTAATAATTTGTTTACATACATCATAATGCAACAGCTATGACACAATATGGTGACCTATTTTTAGAAATTATTAATTATGAAAATCTACACTATTTTGTAACATGTGTGATTTCATACAGGACTGTCAGCCTATGGGTATTTTTTATTGGATGATTTTGGTGCTTTGTAAAATGTAATGAATGCACTGGGGAGGACTTAGCAATTTAGGAAAATTCTATTTTTCCAAATTTTTTAGAAAAAAAAAAATTATTCATTCTTACTACCAAGTTTGGTAAAATGCAGAATCTCAGTCTGATGAAATTACTTATGGGTTAAATAAAAATCAAATTTTTCACACAGTGAACTATAAAATGTTTAAAACTGAAAAAATACTGATTAATTCTATTAAAATAAACAAAAATATTAAAATATATTTTGTTTTAATTGTTCATTTTTTGTTACATTTTCACCAAAATTTAAGAGAAAATTGCAAAAAACAAACTGTAAACATCCTGTGGCCATTTAAATGGCATGGCACTTATTGCATTACAGTAGCCACTTGCTTCCCAGGAAATAGCAGCCAAGCTTACTTTACCTTACAGGATGTGGTATTGGGTGGACTGTTACAAAAATCACCTACAGTCCAATTAAAGTAATATAAAGAATATTATAGTTGTTTATGTATGAAATGAGATCATTTTTATATATGTTATGATTTTTTGATATAAATTAAAAAATTTATAAAAACTAGTAAACCCATTGCAGCTATGCCAGCAATAAAAGAATACGCCAGTGATCGGTGAAAGATTTTATAATTTAATGATTTCAAAATTTAAATCTAATTATTAGACAAAAATTTCTTTATTATTAACAAAGTTTATTTTATTAATTAAGAATATATTTCTTTATAAAAATTAATTATGGAATTTTCAAAATAACTGGAAGGAACAAATTACAAATTATCTGAAGCACTCGCTGGTGATGCTGCAATATATAATTGACCATGAGAAAATACATTTTTCTAAATATATTCCAACCGAATTTAAAGATTTGTCTTGAATCTTAATTATTGTGATTCCATATATTGATTTTACTAATAATCATGATCACTTCATTTAAGAATCATTCTGGGAATTGAAGCAATTTGCAAACTTGACACACATTGATTGGTCTTGTCCCAATTATTTTCTTAACAATTAATTTAGTGCTGTTGCCTTATTCTTAGCAACATTACAATTATTCTGCATTTTATATCCTATTAATTAGGATTAATTCAGGAATTTTCTATTGAATTTAATTAAATACTCCACTGGGACTAAAGTTTCTCATAGAGAGTGAGAGACATTGCCAGATCTAGGGGAAAAATTTACATGAGCTCCAAGTAATTTTAAAGTTATAAAATTGGGGCTATTTACTACTCTGCTTCAGATTCTAATTTTCAGCACAGTTTTCCTACAGGTAATTGATACATAAAAAAATAAATTATGGATTGATATGCAGGCTTCTGTGAATCCTGGGCCTGGGGAATTTTCACTGCTCATTTAAAAGTGTATCTGCCTCAAGGCAATTGCCATGAATCCAACTTAATTTTTCTTGATGTCATTAGATGTTCTATCCACTGGCAAATGACCGTACAATTTAGAAACAGAAATTTCAGTTGCTTTTCTTGTTCAAAAGTGTGATATTAGTACATAGCTATTCTAAAGTCATTCAGTTAAGCTAAACTGAAAGATTTTTGTGAATTAATGTATAATTATCATTCAAGAGATATTTTAGGAATGTTACAAATATGTCTGAAAATATTTTTTCATTTTTATATATCCTTTATGTACCTGAATCTGTCAGATAATAAATATAATTTAATATTATTGGTAATAATATAGAAAAGTAACAGCAGGATCTTTTGTAAGTATTTACAAATAAAAGTATAATTTTTTGGATTTGAATCTTCTTGCACCTAACTTATTTTTGTTTTTCGTGTCTACTATGCATTTTATTTGTCTGTTTATTACTATCCATTAGTCTTAGCAATGATCAATCTATATGTGGTTATCATTCTTGCTCACAGAATGATGATGACATACAATCTTCATGAGAATATTTACCAATAAAACTAATTTTGATATGTATTACAGATGAGAATCTTGACCAATGAGGACATCTCTTAGAAACTTTTTAGAATCAACTTATTTTATCTACAGAGTCATGTCAACAATGCAGATTGGATGGAATATCTACTTAAACTGATTGAAAATCAATTATTCACTTATTAAACTGGACTTTCTTGACATCATTAAAATGACAATACAGGTTAGAAAGAGAAAATTCAACTGTTTTTTCACACAAAAGTACGATGTCACAACATGGCAGATCTAAAGCCATTCACATATGTTACTATGGGTAGAATTGCGATGATTGTAATCTGCAAAAGTAGTACCAAACGAAAGAGCCAACCTATAAAGTCAAAGTTCATAAAAGAATCGGAGGTGAAATCAATATCTTTTTGGAAATATATATACCTTTTTATATGAATCTTTAACACAACAGAACTGATGACTGCACATTTAATTATGTGCCGTTAGGATGAATTGTTAATTCTTGTAAATAGTTGTTAATATAGCAATCTTGTGATTTAGGCAGTGGATGGCACACGATTGAAACTATCAGACTAGAGCTCACAAAACACACATCCTTTATTTACAAAACTAGAAGACCAAGTAAGTAAACTAGGTCAAGGTTGCCAGGTACTACATAGGTGTCCTAGCGGACAAAGTACACAATAATTTAGTAATAGTTTGTGTATAACCAACACATATGCCATATATATACATATATGCATGATTATAATGTATATGCGTGTGACCATGCTTAAGTTTGTATATATGTGATAGCAATAATTCTTCTGAAAATAAAGGGAAAGAACAGCAAAAATTTTTTAAACAGATTCAGAGTTTGGTAACAAGAAGGCACATTTAAAATTAATTCAGCATTTTGTTTTTTCATATTTTTATTCGAATTTGTGATTTGTTATATTTGCATTCATCAGTAAGATGTATAGGTAAGTTTAATCCATTCTCAATTGGATCAATAATTTGAAGATAGGGCAAAAACTTATATTTTTATAAAATATTACCCAACATAAACTTATCATTTTAAAAAATTTCTATGCTGATTTCAAAAATTTTGGAGAGCAAAAAAATTAGTGCGAATGCTCTTAGGATAAAATTAATCTTAAAGACTTCTTTCTAAAGACAGTAATAATTCCAAAAATAGTTTTTGTTTTTAAAATTTCGACATTTTTTTTTTTTTTTCAAAATTATGGGCATTAAAGTCTTACGTAAAACCCATATCTTTTTGTTTCGTACTTATAAATATAATTATGCCATAAATATATGTCAAATAAGTACAACGCCTGGTTCCTTCGCTAGCGATAAAAAAATTATATAAAATAAGAAAAAAAAATCCTCTTCTTTAATAAATAATGAATTTAGAACATTTTCAATTTAAATTATTTATAAATTGAAATCGTTTACTTCAATCCTTCAATATTTATGTTGTAGCATCTCCTTGCTTTTTTTTGAATTTTTTTTGAATTTTTTATTTTATTTTATTTTTTATTTTTTATTTATATGTATATATAGCATTTCACGAATATATTAAAATTTATGTTAATATAATTCTAAAATATTTTTAATTTGGATTGTAATAAATGAATGTTAATAGCTAATTTTTTTTTTGCCTGATGATGATTGTTTTGTTTCATTTCATAAATTTTATAGTAAATTTTTTTAAAATTAATTTTCAATAAATTTTGAATGAATATATATTTTTAGATTTTTTAAAATTTAAAGTTTAATTAATTAAAATTTAAATATTTAACGAATCTATTTTATTTTGCTTCTCAGGTGAAAGCTTTAGATGAATCTTGTTGTAAAAGTGCATTTAAAAACGGAAAATATGATAATGAGGTAATCTTTTTTTATATTTGAGAAAAGCATTTTAATATCATTAATTTTTTTTATTTATTTATTTTAAAATAATTTTTATGTAAATTTTGTAATTATAGACAGATGAGAAATGTGGTGAAGATAAAGTTTTCGATGTAAGTTGATGATTAATTTTTCTCATCAAAATTTATTGCTTGTAATTCATAGTTTATTAACTGCTTTTAATGATGTATTTGAAACATTTTTAAAAAATTTTAAATAATATATTTGGAGACGACAAAATATATTTAAAGAATTTACCTGGATTTTTCTCATTCTTGAATTTATAAAAGTATATATATTGTTTCCAATAATGAATTTTATCAATCAAGTTTATCTAAAATGGAAGGATTTGATGAATGAATCACTGATATTGACTGATCTATATACATTTTATAGAATATGTTTATACAATACAATGATAAAGCATCTAATATTTCTTATTCATTATTCATTTCTAATTATAAGTCTTTTTTTTTTTTTTTAATTATTTTGAGAAAAACTAATGAATTATGTGTAAGAATAAACTATTACTGTATAGATAAATTTTAAAAATTCCCATTTCCTCTATGATATAAAATGCATTTTAATTTTTGATAAAAAGTATTGATTATTATTGTTTTTAATATTCTTTTAATAACTTTTAATATAGTTAATATAAAAAAAAAGAAAAAAAAACAGTTCCATTTGAAAAAAATCAATCCAGAATAAACTATTCACAGAATTAAATTATTATTAAGTTGTTGAAAATTTAACTGAAAAAATTTTAAAAACTTTTAACGAACGAATGCAGGCAAATTCATCATTTTATGCTATAGTACAGTATTGTAGATTTAATATTTTAATATTAAAATTTAATTTAATTAAAAATAATAATAATTTTATTCAACTGAAATATCTGTAGAATGCAAAATGTTTCTAAAATTTTTCTGATACTCTAAATCGGAGACGAAGTTTGTTAAGATAAATGAAAGTCCTGGTAATTTATAAATCTGAAATCGAAAATCTAAAAAGTTTGTGCAACCTACAGAAATTTCAATCGCATGGTTGTAAAGTCACGTTTAAGATGGAATTTCTATTCGTATTCATAAACAGTCAGAAATGAATTTGGAACAGTTTTTACTCGAGCGTTATTGATATCATAAATTTCTAAATCCCATAGATTAGTAGACCAACTGGTTGTGTGAAAATGAATTGGACTTCCATTCAGAAATTCAATGTCTGTTAAATTTTTTTCAGATGAATCTAATCATGGCTCACTTTTCACTACTTTGGCTGACTCTATCATGAATGTGAGTCTACAGTGGAATATTATATTGATTCAGTGACTCTCGTCTCTATTGACTTTACATTTTCTCCCCAGAAAACGTAAAAAAGGGAGAAAATGTAAAGTCAATAAAGAAAAATCCCATACATTTCTTGATGTTCTTTCGCAAGTTTAGAAACGTGTATTTGCAATATCACGGTTTATAGTATCTTCTTGTTTTTAAATCACTTCTTTGAATCCTTTGTATTAGCCATTTTCTCTAATATTCATTGAAAGCCTAAGAGATCAACAAGGAATTGGGCCATCTTGGGCGGCCAGGAAGCAGAACTTCCTAGTACAGTTATGTAGTTATTATTATTAGTAGCTGGCATATCTAATGTTGCTCGAATAATATTTAAATATCAAATTATTAAAGAATATAAGTTGATTTTGTAGTTTAAGATTTCTATCGAGTTTCCTAAAAAGGAAAAAGGATTTTTATCTCTTTATTCGATATAATAGAATTTCCTTTTTAATGTTAATAAAAATTATTTCTTACATTTATATAATAAATTCCATTATATTAATAAAATATTTCTTATCTGAAATATAAAACACACTCGAAAAATTCTGATTGGAATAGCGATATCCCATTTTTCAAATTTTTAAATAGAATAATCTACATTATCGAGAATCAAGCCAGCTCTTTGCTGGCTGGCTTGATTCATGATAATGTAGATGACAGTATGACATACCTTTTCTGTAGAATAAAAATTGGCATAAAGCAGAAAGAAGCTGAACGGAGCAAAGTTTCACTAAACTGCATAATTTATAGTTATAATGATTTTACTCATTTCAATAAGTATTTCTTATTTTTAAGAATTTCAGATGTTTGGCGGACGGAAGCCGAAATACATGGTTGAAAATAAGAAATAATCTATTTTATTAATCAATAATTAATATATTTCTCTATTATTTAATTACGCATTTAATTTTAATTAATAAACTTAATAAATTTTTTCTGTTGAAACTCTATAATATATATATATATATACACAGGGTGTTCTGTTAATGAACCGACAAACTCAGAGAGTTGTTAGTAGACATCAAGAGGAACAAAAATTGCAATAGAACATGGTGTTGCAAACCGGACGATCTCATAGCGCGGATTGTCATCGCTGCGGTATCAAAAGCATACCTGGGGCTCTATTCTGAACATCGAGCAAAATCGGATTCGATTTGTGACGTCAGGAGTCGACGCGTTTCACCATCGGCCGTCAGAAATCGCATCTGAGCTAAAT
>WUQG02454192.1:0-12736 GCA_011317285.2 Androctonus mauritanicus | reverse complement strand
CATAAAACAAAGGGAAAGAAAAAAGTATACAGCCTATATAACATTCATTTAATAATTATATCTTCCTTACCATTGTTTCGTTAAAACGAGAACGTTTTTTTTCTTTTACAATATCAACCTCAACTTTTGAATTTTTTTTATGCATTTAAAGTTTAACGTCTTCCGCTCTCTTTACAAAATCTATAATCTAATTCACAACTACCCGCTAGAAAATAATCGTTCCTTAACGTATGCCCAAAAAATTTATGAATAAAAAAGTTTTTCCTCTCTTTCACATTGAAGAATAAATACTTATTTTTTTTATCTGAAAACTGAATTTGAGGACACAAAATACTCAATGATCGATAATCAACTCAGTTTCAAATCGAAATAGAAAATAGACTGCATATCGTCTCTCTCACGGCCAACTAGCGAAATTGCATCATATATATTAACAGTGGAACATGGCTGGCTGCTGGCTGGCTAACTGGATGTCCCTTTTTCGGTTGAACTTACTGTTTCGATTTCTATAAATAGAGTATCTTTAGAAAGAGTTAATTTTTAGATATCTGCGACAACCAAAATTATTTATTGTTATTGATAATTTAAAAATTAAAGAATAAAAATTACATTGAAATTGTAATTCCTCTAAAAAGACAGAATTGGTAGATGGCGCTGTAACGTAACAACAGGTGCATTTTACGATTCCCTCTTGGAGAGTTCGGAGGTGTTTTTCGTCGTTATATACAATATTATAAGATTAAATTACAAGATGATATTTCCACTCATTTATATGCGCGGATAATTTCTAGTTTATAACTAATTTTAGCAAAGTATTTCCCAATGATTGCATTTTATGTGGGTATTTGTGTATGGATTTACAAAAATTATTGAAACGAGTTAAATGTGTGGTGAAAACCGTGTTTTAGACGTATCGTGTTATATGAGGGTTTCCGTAATTTTCAAATCGTGTTAAAGCCAAACCGTGTTATAGAAGGGATATTTATATACGCTTCGAAATTCCAAATCCAAATTAGAATTTTTTAATAATTACTATTATATTAAAAAATAAAACAGATAAATATTTTTGAAAAAAATATTAAAATACAAGCGATTTAATATATCAATTAAAAATGAATATGGATATGTCATTTCTGATACAATAAAAAAAAATTATAAAAAGTTGAAGTAGGAAAAAAATTATAAATTAATCGTAAAATAATTTTTTATATTTAATTCTTTGGATGTTTATTTAATTATATGCTGCAGACACCAATTAATTCACCCACGAAGAATATTGTATCAGTAATAGTAAATTGATCAAAATATGACACTATATTTATATTTGAAAATATTAAAATATATTTATCTCTTAATTTGCAAATGATTTATGATGTAAAATTCTTTAATTAAGAAATGAAAAGGAAAATTTTTTAAAACAATAATGAACTTTTCATTAATTTAAATAAGAAAAACAGTGATACGCTCGATTAGACGATTAAAAAATATTCCTGTAGGGCTCTAGCTGTTTCATGAAATTAATATATTATTCTTTACATTCCGCATATTAGAATATTCACTGATAAATTTAATTCATCTATCAATCTGGTATATCAAAAACTAAAATAATTAAAATTACTGTATATTGGTGGAGCATTAAGATGGTTTAGATATTTTGAAATAATTTCAGTACTCGAACAGTTATTATATTAATAAATTTATTGTAAAATTAAGCTTATATGAAGAAAGAATCTAGAAATGTATTCGTTCGAGATACGAGTCATTTTATACAACAACTTAAGACTTGAAAAGTAATATTTAGAAGAAATTTTAAAGTCGAATCAATTTTTCATTAATATATATAGTAACCAATTTTTAGATATTAAAAGTGTTTCTGATTTTATCAAAGAAATTGTCAAAATGTCGCAAGATAGAAATGTTAACGATTCGATTGTTCGTTGGTTTTTATAGTGTGCGTATTGGCAATAATAACGAATTTACTGTCCAAAAATTAACTTTTTCCCGCAAAAGAATTTCTCGAAAAGTATTATTGCCTAAGTGGTTATTCCTCAGTAAAAAAATTTCTTTACGCACTCAGGAGAAAGTTGTTATAAAATTCATTTTATTATATGCAAAAATTGATGAATTAATTAATTATACTGTGTTTAAATTTAACAAACTGTCGATACAGTATCACAAATAAATTGAAATACTATAGTTTAAATAAATAAATAAAATCAATATTATAAAAAGAATCATTTATTTTAAATAGTTAATATACATTTTGTTCCATGAAATAGTAAATAGAAATTATATTTATTAACATATTGTTTAAAATTTATTATTGAGATATTTTATAGTTTTAAATTTCACTTTCGTTATATTCTTAATTTATGATTTTGTAGATTGTTCGCATATCCAGGGATGTTTTATTACTTGCTTAATGGTAAATCTTTTAATGGCATCGGGTTCTAATAAGTGACTGATCAACAATTTACAATCGATGCTGATTTCATCATTGACATCTGAGGGAGAAGAATAGCGATGTTCTAATTGACATTTTATTATTTTAATCTGATGAGATTCATCAAAAGGCAACTTTCCTGTGATCATATTATACAGAATGACACCTACGCTCCAAATATCACTTATCAGAGGGTTGTATGGTATCCCTAGCAATATTTCAGGGGCTGAATATCCTGGGCTTCCGCAAAACGTATCACTTAAAATTTTTTTCCCTGTTTTTTTGTCAACTAGATGGAGAAAATCAAATAACTATTAATTGTTCTGAAAGCAGTTTGAACTAATTTTCTATTTCTATCTAGTATAAATATTAAAATTTACTATTTTTTCGAGAAAATCCGAAATCTGTCAATTTGATGACATCATCTTTAGTGATAAGTAGATTTTCGCATTTCAAATCTCTATGGGAGATATCTTTACTGTGGAGATATTCAACGGCGTTGACTAGAAAACGGAAATATTTCTTCGCTTTCTCATTTCCAAGAAATCGATGTCGCTGATAATAAAAATATAATTATTATATACATATATATAATAGCATTATAACTCGATTATTATTTTACCTCAATGTATTCTTGTAAATTTCCTTTTCCCGCGTATTCCATGAAAATATAGATATGTTCTTCTGTATACATAATTCTGTGGATAGTAATGATATTTGGATGTAATAATTTCGAGAGCATTTCTAATTCTCTAGGAATGAAATGATTCTTATATATTTCAGAGACTTCTTTGACAGAAATCATTTTGATTGCAATTAAGTCACCATTCTTTTTTGCTATTCTAAAAAAAGTATAAAAAGTGAATTAAGTTTTATTACAGTCCATAATAAATTTTATTAAATGGAAATTAATCTTAACAGCTAAATGAAAATGTTCTAACCTAACTTTGGAATAAGATCCTTTTCCGATCACACTACCTAACTTAAAACCTTCTGACCAAAGTACTTGAAAAGGACGTGTATTCGTGTCAAAATTTTCTTTTATGTTCATTACTTTTTAAGCTCTTTTGTAAAATATTATTGCTAATAATACTAACAAGTAAGAGTAACAATAAACACAAATCATTTGTTCATTTGTAATGCAGTTAATAACTGAGATCGTATTATTACATTGTTATTTTTTCTACGCTTAAAGATATAAATTATGATTATTATTATATAGTAATAGAAGTAGTGTATCCTCTATTTTGAAATGATTAAAGATACCGATTAACTATATACTGACAAAACCATCCTCAAAGCAAAGTCTCTATATTAATTTTACAAAAATCTGTCAAATAATCATTAAAGTCGGCCCTCCGATATGGCGGGCCGACTTTAAGGACCCAGGATTAAGGACCCAGGATCTCCATAAAAGTAGAAAAACTGGGAATATTTATAGCCCCTCCAAACCTTAACTCGTAATACAGTTGACCATATTTAACATACAAAAAAATAAAATAAATTAATAATGCACATATTTTATGCATTTATGATTGATTAAACTTTTCTTTAGTTTTCTTTATATTTTCTAGTCTACCCTGGTCGTCTGTAATTTTCCACAATAGGCCGCAAATCTTCAAAAAATTTCTATTTAATTATCGATGACAAATTCGCGAATAATCAAATCTGCGAAAGTTAAACCTACGAAGGTCGAGAGCCGACTGTATAGGAAAAGATTAGAAATTTATACGTTTATCTTTTAAAAATGAGTGAATTTTCATTATTAAGTAAGTAATCTTATTTCAAAGTCTATATTAATGATTTGGCTTGTGATGAATTTGATACATTTCATAAAAATCAATCAAATACAATAGTTAAAAAATTATTAGGGAGAAATCTCAGAAGTTTAAACAATCACTATTTTTAAATGGATAAAGATAAACGATTAAGCGATATATTATTGAAATCGAATTCAGTGACTCGACCTTCCTGCTAAATGTCATTAAAATACAATTCAAAATATATTAAGCGATTATTTTAGAAATCTGAATGTTCTCCATTTTTAAATGGCTGAACAAATTACAAAGTTAAGAAGCGCAGCGTCGAAATCGGTTTTGATGACAGAATATCCCAGTAAAATTTTATAAAAATCAACTAGTTACTTCAAAAGTTATTCTCACAGACAATTTTTTATTCATATTCTCATATTATAAAAAAATTAAATGAATACATCTTATAAGGCATCGGAAAATAAATATAGTAAATCTTATAAGATATCGTTATGTTGTCTTGATTATGTGCTTACGTTGTCATGATTATGCAAGATTATGCTAATAATTAAAACTTTAAAAAGATATTTTCATTATTTAAATATTATAACACATAGAAGTAATAAGCTGACTTTCTGGATTTAAAATCAAATATAATTAAGCGCTTTTCTTGAATATTTCTCTCTTTTTAGAAACATTAAAACATCCATTCTTCCTATATATTTATTTACTACTTTTATATTTTCATTTTTTCGCCTGTTTTTCGAAGGAAAGTGAGGTTTATAAAATCATTATGTTGTTTATATATTTACGAGTCCCGTTAATAACATTTGAAGTAAAGCAGATTTTTCATAGAATTTGGTACGAGTGTTCTACCATTAAAGATAATTTTGATGTTGCATCTTTAATACCTGCAGTTTCAACCTTTTAAAAATGTTAATTTAAACGACTGAAATAGTCTCTTAATATATCTGATTCGATGTTTAATAAACTTTTATCAAATTCGGTAGGAAGATTGAATCGTTTAAGAATACCTAATGTACGAGTAATCTTTGTCTTCAGTCATACAAAATTATGGACCTTCATATATTGAAAGTTTCTCTCTATTAATGTTTGAATTACTTGATTAATTTTTATGGAATTCAATAAGGATCAGGTCATTATAGTCGCTCTTAAAATAAGATTAATTAACTGTATAGAATTTCATTCATTTAAAACTGATGGGCGATCACATTTTTGATGTTTCTTTCGAATAGCCATTGAGCTATTTGTCAAATTTTTATAACATTCAATAAAGAGATTATGCCGTTTAAAATGATTTTTATATATTTTTCTCTTTAATCGAATAAGTTTGAAAAAATAGGAGATTATTCTTTCAAATCGCTTCGGTTTTTTTTTTTTGTTTAATTTAAACTCTCACCAAAATAATTAATAATGATGTTATGTAATTTTATTTTAAATAACAGAAATAATAAATAATATTTTTAATATTTCAGAAAAAAATAATCACTTTTTAAAGCATTTATCTTATGATTGTCAAAAGTGTAAGCTCATACTAAAGGTATAATTAATGTACGAAAAAGTTGTTATAATTTTTATAATTAAATTTAGAAACACCATATGCTTAATGAAAATAAATATTCAAAAGTAATGCGAGGATATTTAAAAGTAGTTTTAAATATAATATACCGAATATGAATATTCTAAAATTTCTGATACCGCTAAGAATAGAGATTTCGAGATGCCGGATAGCAATATTTTCAGATTATTTAAATTGCGTAAGATTTTACCAAATTATAAACATCATAAAACAAATTTTAGATGTGTATTAAAATAAATCGTGCTAAAATTAACACACATTTCTGCGCTGAATAAACTGAAAAAGCAAATTAAACAAACTATCATCTTGTTTTATTTGAAAAGTACATTGTAATTACTGAACCATACGTGTAACTGTTATATTTCAAGTGCCGCTTGAAATATGTAGTCAGCTCCAAAAACTTCCGCTTTGGAATTATACCAGTTTTAAAAGCATTCCGGATAGTTATTTAAAGTTTACTGCAATTTTATTAATTAGTATTGGATTGAAGAAAAGTTTAAACAATATAATTTTTGTTCTAATAACTAGATGGCGCAACGTATCAAACATTTTCAGATCCGATTATTAATATTAAATTTTAAATTTAAATAATTTTTTTTTTGTAAAATAAAAATAATTTTTATCGACACGAATATACAATATTACGAAATTATGCGACGATAAACGAAAATGATTAAAGTAGTAACGAGGATTTACTAGTCTTTTTCATATATTGTAACAGTAAATTATTTTACAAATGAAAAAAATCCTTAATAAGTATTCAAATGCCAAAGTTAAATTGATATGGTTTAAATATACATTTTAATAATTTACTACGATTATATAAAATGTCTTTGTATCTTAAAGTGAACAGAAGAAGGATATTTAATAGGAAGATATTTTTAAATAGCTATTTTAGCTTTAGATTAAACTTGAAGATAAAATATTCTTATTTAATCTATCTTTTATAAGATAAAATAATTGGATAACACAATCAATCACTAAATAAAATATTGAATTAAAAAGATCGATTGGTAGGTAGAAGATCTATTATCTCGCATTTATGAAAACAGTTAAAAGTATAGTTAGCCAGTCAGAAATACTTTTACTCGTTGTTTAAACGGTTATAAAATACTATGAACAACATACAGCTAGGAATATGAAGTATATTAGACCTCCAGTTTGGTCTTTGACTCGAGAACAACTTTAAATAGCTGGACTGTCTTACAGAACGGGGTTAATAGGATGGAAGAGATTCGTTGCATAACTCGATTAAACCGGGCAATTCGAAAAGAACAATCAAATAATTCTCCTATTTATCTAATAACGTTACTTAACTCTCTACCCGCATACGCGTAAGTTTTCTTCGTGACCTCCACTCATGCTATAGATTACAGACTTAGTAATTCTTACTTTTCATTTTATATATTTTAATAACAACTTATTATATCAGTGCGAAACAAATTGTTTAATCCCACTAAAATATAAATTTTTTTCGAATTTTCAAATATCTATACTTTATATTATTATTTTTCTATTTTTAATTAATAAAAATTAATAATACTTTTTGATTAAGAAATACGAAGAATATTTTGCGTGTTTAAAAAAATATTTGTCGTTTTTATTATTAAACTTTAATATAATAATCTTGTTGGTTAAAAGAATGCGAAATAAATAAAATAAAAAAATAGCTTTCATTAAATAGGCGATACGTTTAAATATTAAAAAATGTTATTTTTTCCAGTATATAAATTAATCGGTCTTTTAAGAATAACACGAAAAATTAAATATTGTACTGTGTAAATTTATACCTTAGATTAAAATTGTCGAAGATTTTTATTTACATATTTATTAGTCACCAACGTCGAAAGTAAGAATAAAATTTCTTTCCGAATAAATAAATATCGTTTCGTATGCATCTGGCGGAATCTATTCTCTCCTTAATTATCTTAATCACATTTATTTATAACAAGTAAGAGAAAATTGGATAACGAATAGTTTTTCAAATGTCACTACCATAGTTTTAATTTAATTTTAAAACAATAAAAAACTATACGTGAATATAAGTTAAAACGGAACGAATTTCTATTTTTAGATTATCTTATTTTATTTTTCCGGCTTTGTTTATTTATTTTGCGGAAACAGAACAAGATGAAAACACTGGCTGAAAAAGAAAAAAATAATGAAAATTCAAAATAAAAATAACGTAACTAACTCACAAGTCAGTAGAAGTAATTAAATTAAGACAAGTATAAAAATTAGAATATTTAAAAATATTCTTTCTTTTTATCTTAATTTTTGTATAAATTCAGGAAATATATTAATTATGATTATTACATTATAAATTATACTGATTTTTAATAATAACTAACTAAAATTATAATAGTAATAATTATATCATAATATATACACTGTACTTCGTGAATTTAGGAAAAGTATTTAAATTGAATATCGTTCTATGAATCGACCAAAATTTATTTTTATTATACCATTAACTATATAAAATACTATATTAAATTTATTGTAAATTAATTAGGTTTAAGTAATACAGTATATTCGTATAAAAATAATATATTATTTTATTAAATTATTTATTTTAAATTCATTTATTGTTTACTATTAAAAAATCTTAAACAATAAATGAATTTAATATGGTATAGATATAATATAATTCAGATATAATCCAATCAAAAAAATTCAATATATAAAAAATTAGGAAATTTATTATTATTTTTTAGAAATGGCTATTTGGTTAACGATATTATTTTATAATGGTAATTGTCAACCAAAAATAGTCGTGCTTAAACTGTAGTAAATATCTTCATTTTTTGTATTGTACTTGACTTATCTTTTCATATTTGATATTTTTGATCGAATATCAATTATTTCTATGCGAAAGTAGGTCTTCCGAGAACGACATTTTAATGATAATAAGTTAATATACGATTATACGCGCTCTTTATTTTTAATCCAACTGAATCGAAATTTTAGAGAACATTAATAACATAAGAAACATCTATACAAAATTTGATCAAAATCAGTCCAACGATGTGATCTATAAAGACGTTTAAATTAAAAAAAATCGCAGTTTTCTACATTACTTCACTTCAGCTTGATTAAACTTTTAGAAGACCTTAAATAGCTAGGATAGATCCATATTCCAAATTTGGATCAAAAATGGTTGAAATATTCAATCTGCGGAAGCATTTATGCTGAATATATGACTGCATCTTTCCTTTATTTTGATCTGTTTATGCTGAAATTTTCGGATCTCAAATAATTTAATAAGTACCTACATACAAAATTTCATCGAAGTCATTTGAAAGTTCCTCCTCCACATATCCTTAGGAGTCTGCGGAAGAGGGATTTTCAAACGATAAAATAATTAATAATTACTGATTTTTTTCTATTTCCAAGTATTCTAGGCTTTTTATTATTAATTATATTTTAGTAAATAGAGTGTTATTGAATATTTTTTGCGAATATATAAATGTCAGATTAATAATAAAGCGTATTCAACTGAAACTCGTTTGTGGCGCCGCGGTAACTTTGTATGTGGTTCTAAGACAAGTTTATACGCGCAAAGTCAGCTCGTAATAGTTGTTGGTCGGAGACCAGCGCCTCAGATTATCGTATGTGATATCAATTGTACAACAAATTTTGAAGAAAGTATACCATTTTGAAAATCCTTTCAAACAAGGTCAAAGTTGATATTGTTTGGAACAGTAATTTAGTTTCTTGGAGTGGAAGGCTGTAAATCAACAAAAATCCACAGGCAAATGACAGCAGTTTATGTAGCATCTGTATCAAAGTCGACGATGAAGGATTGGCATCGCGTGTTTCATAGCGGATGGCATCCTACATCAGACAGGCAATTTCCCAGATATGTACTATTCAGCTTGTTGCTTTCGAACATCAGTTTAAATAGTAACCTTTTATAAGAGCCGTATGTTGGCTCATTTGCGTAATCAGTAATGCAAGAATTTCAATTTTAATTTACAGATATCTTAATATTTCATATCATTCTCTTTACAAATCATCATAATAATTTTCTATAGATAAAAAAAATCGGAACTTTCAAATGACTAAAACATAATACAGATATATACTAAAACATCTCCAAACGAAAAACTAAATTATGAGAGATGCACTTCGGAGGAGAAAGTGTAACTGTAAAACCTAATATGGTTTTATAGTTGTACTTTCTCTTTCGAAAATAGAAGCAAAAGGCTAGAAGTGGTGTCGATTCAGAGGTGTACATGACTTTCAACCTTTTCTTTGTGTGAATTTCTCTTTTCATAAAGGAAATGGAAGAATAACATAAGTTTTTCTAATTATTGTCTGCATTAATAAATTTATTTATAATTTGATTAAAAATAAATTAGAACAAGTTCTTGTTATTAATTTGTTTGGACACTTACTAACTTGTTCTGACTTTATTATCTTGTTAGAGCTAAATCGAATTATTTAATATTAATTGAAAAAATTATTAGAATGAATAATTTAACATTAATTTTGTTGTTTTTATTCACAATTTATTCATTTCTATAAAATTCATTTGACGCCATCGTTTATATAGTTAATTAGTTCTAACTCTTAATTTTTAATAAATATGTGCTTTTTCCGATTAGTTTTTCTGTCATTTAGTAATGGATTTTGGACTCAACAGATGCTCCTGAATATAAGACTTGAAGTAACCAAACTCCTGATTATGGCAGAGTTGATTTCATTTAGATTATTGGGATTTTGAAAAAAGACTATATAACAAATTTGTTAAATAACATTTTCTAGTATATGGCGCTTTTCTCCCTCTTCTTTGCCACTCTCCTCCATTATTCTCTTAATAGCTGACTCAGACTTATCCAAATTGCTCGATGACGAAACAAAACAAAAAGCAAATATCAGCATCCTCTATTATCCACTTAATATCTGGCCCAGATCTTTCCAAATCACTCGATTACGAGAAAAAACCAAAAGGAAACATAAGTAAACGACAGCTTCCTCCATTTTCCTCTTAATAGCTAGCCTAAACTTCTCCAAATTACTTATGAAACGAAATAAAAACAATTTCGCTTCTCTTGCCAGCTTTGAATCGTTATATGCGACTTTTCTTATCAATCAATCATAAATGAAGGTTTATGCAATCAAATTTGAATCAAGCACGAAATGTCAAATTTCAGTTACTTTCAACGAAAACAATGAATCAGAATAGATTTGCTATCCTTAATAGATCACGAATCTCATCTTTATAAAAACCGTTGAGTTTATATAAAGATATCTTTATCAATAAACATCAAAATTGAATAATTATTGTGGCAATTATGGAATATATTTTAATTTATAGATCTCTATGAACATATAATTTCACATAGATAATTTCCTTGGAAAAGTTTTTCATGTATATGATTTTATATACAATACTCGAATGAAATTTAGTTTGCTCGTAATGGTATTGATATATTTTATAATTATAAATATGAAAATATTTCTTTTTTGTATAATTTGTAACTATTCTAGAAGCGGAGGAAACTAAATTCCCATTTTAATTTTATAACGAAATTCCCATTTTTATTTTTTTGCCACGCAACATAGGATTGAAATAATTGAAATTAAAATGCGAGTTTCGTTTGTTGCGTGACAAACAATTAAGCAGAATTATTGAAGAAATCCGAAAGCAGAACTGTTGAAGAAATGGCTTATTGGATTTATGAATATATTGGAAAGTTTGTGGTGAATGAAAGAACTCAATAATGCATTTGTTCATTTTCCCGTATGTTAGAGATGATTATGTTGCATAAGGAACTTTCTATCATTCTATCCAATTTTCGAAGGTGGAGGTAATGAATTGATGGTTTGCTTAAATTCGTGGCCTTAGGGTATGATTTACTAAGAATTAATGAATACTGCTAACAGATGCAGAATCCGTTAATCAGGTTTGGATGGGCTATACTCTTTTGTGAAAATGAACCCTACTAAACTTGGTTTGGATCAGATATACGCTAGCTTTGACATGCTTCCATATAAACTCACTGTGGATGAAATGTAACCTAAAATAGACATGAAGTTTCATAGAATTGGCAATAAAATGAGCTGCTCTAGTAAAATCAGTCTAGTAGAGATCTCCCTAGGACTACTTAACGTTATGGAAACTTGGCGAAAAGTTTTTGCGCCAGGTATTTTTAATTCCAGATCCAGTGTGAATGGAAGGCTCTGGCGCGGATTAAAGTCCCGTAACCGAATGAATGGAGGGATCTAGAATGTGGCCAGATCTAGTGTGAATGGGGTGCACAATAGACCTGTGTTGGTCGCAGTGCTTGGGCTGCATAGGCCCCTCCCTTTCTACTACTACTATTAGTGTGAATGGAAAGCTCTAACATAGACGAAATTCCTGTAACCGAACGAACGGAACATTGTGGATCTATGGATTGGTATCTGATGCAATAATCAATCTAGCCCAAGTTCCGTAAAGTATTAGTTCTAGATTAAGAGGTCTTACTAGTACTGTTTTACTGGAGTGCTCTAATTGTCAATTTTCTGGGATTTCGTGTAAATTATAGGGATCGTTTCATTCATACGAAGTTTTAAGGATGGTCATCTGTTAGAGCTCATTCTCTTCAAATCAAATTTTCAGGATTCATTTCTATAAAGCAGAACATTCCATAAATATCTGATTCCGCAGATTTCGTATTTGTGGCAGGCCATTAATTCATAGTGAACCCTCGAGTTTAAGCACATCTGATTTAGTTCAGCTCATTCACTCGCGATTATTGGATCCGGTTTATATCAAGTTCTAATCCAGTTTGTATGGTTTGAACGATTTTAAGTGATTATTTTCGCATCCAACATTTTACAAACAACACCCAGCACAGAAATCTCAGATATGAACAATTCATTCAGTCATCGTATCCATATATTAGCATAACACGCATTTTCATATTACACAACACGATTACATAACAAATA
>WUQG02454181.1:0-12740 GCA_011317285.2 Androctonus mauritanicus | reverse complement strand
AAAGACAGTATGGTCTTCTAATGTTTCATTTTCCTGCATTGGAAAATCTTTTTACAATCCCATTGAAGAAGATATAGTCTTTCGTGATTAAGACGGGACTTCTCGTAGGATGATCCTGTTGGAGGTGCACAATAAACCATTACTAGACCCAGTGCTAGGGCTGTGTAAAGGCCCCCCTTTCCTACAATCTACAATCCAGTAATTTTCCATTTACTGTATATTATTTTATCAACATTCGTATAAATATCGGTTTTTTGTACTTATAATTTTAATAATAATAAAAATAAGTACAAAAATTCAAAAATTAAAAAATTTGCTATAGAATAAATTGATAAAAATATAAATAAATTATATTTATTTATATTTTTAAGCTCTATTAAGCTTTCTTAATATATAGTGCATATATAAAAGATATAACATAATTATAAAATTAACATAAATACATTCAGAAGAACTCTTAGTAATATTATTAATATTGTACATAATATTTTTAATGCTTAAACAGATTAAAGTCCATTTTTATTCAGAACAGAAAAAAATTCACAGTTTAATTCTTAAACCGACCAAGAGATGGCGATATATTTTTGATATCGATGAAAACCACTTTCAAAAATTAATATTAACGATCACGTTATAAAATTCGATTATAAATATTTTACCAATTAAAATAATTATACAGCTTGATAAATATATATATAAAAATATTTATAATATATTATTATCTACGTTTGAACGGTTGCCTTTTCTTTTATATCGGCGAATAAATAATTTTAGGGTTATTAATTATAATAAAAAAATAGGTTTATTAAAGTAAAAGGGAATTATTAAAATATAATTTAGAATGTATATTACGTATAAAAATAAAATTAAAAAAAAAATTTTCTCCGTCGAGGCGGATTTGAACCACCGACCTATGGATTACTGAACACACTTCTACAGTCCACCGCTCTACCAGCTGAGCTATCGACGGAACAGTTTGAACGTTTCTTTGAACGCTATAAATACGTTAATAACTAGATTTTAATGTTATTTATTTTTTAAAAATCTATTTACATATCTCTTGTATATTATCCACTCGGCTCTTTATATTTACTTCAATTATATATAGATCTATCAATTACATATACACCGTTCTTGTGTAATCGATTATTGATATAATCTATATATTAAGCTATAATTACGTTTATGATAAATCGATTAAAATTATAGGTTATCTACCGTCTTCCATTTCAACGAAAGGTCGCAATATTTCTGTATCTATACATCTCTTGTAAAGACTTTCGAGATGTGCTTTCCATATGGCGATATTAGAAAATAGTTGACTTACTAATATTGGAATAGGGTTTATATAAAGCAGTGGTCTTCAAACTTTGCCAATTTAAGGAACCTTATGGGTATAAAATTATTTCGCGGAACCCGGGATCATAAACAATAGAATATTCACTATCTAGGTAGTACATTATATTATAATAAAAGTTAAAAAAAAAGTATTACAAAATAAACTTATTTTCATCATTTTGATGAATAATAGAATCTTGTAAAAGCTTTAAAAATTCACGTTTAGACAAACTGAGACATGTTTGAACAAGTACAGTATAAAAAAAACATTACTTTTGGGATGACCTGATAATTCATATATTTTTCTTATTTTCATCATTTTGATGAATATTTTATGTGTGTTTATGGAACCCTTTAGGGCATTTTGTGGAACTCCAGGGTTACGTGCCTGGGATTCCACAAAATGTCCTAAAGGGTTCCATAAACATACATAAAATATTCATCAAAATGATGAAATTTTTTTTGGAACACAGTTTGAATAACACTGATGGCAAGATTTTCTGAACTTCAATCCGGGACGTTCTAGATATTGGGGGACGTAGATATAAGGTGTGGAGTTGGACAAAATCGTAAGGATATTATCAGGAAGAGATAAAGAAACATTAAACAATATATTTTGCTATTACTTTTT
Organism: Androctonus mauritanicus; assembly: GCA_011317285.2. NCBI lineage: Eukaryota > Metazoa > Arthropoda > Arachnida > Scorpiones > Buthidae > Androctonus > Androctonus mauritanicus. The sequence goes on along the minus strand of WUQG02454181.1, from coordinate 10,771 downwards.
ATTACTTTCTCGTCAGATTGATTCATCCACGTTGGTTATATTAGAGCGATAATATTCTATGTATAGTAAAAATAAGAAAGGAGAATTCTTCAGAAGTTAAGTTTTAAAAACTAAATCTAGTTAATTTTTTCTTTTTAAACTTTTTAATATGAACTATTTACTTATGAGTAAAAAACGGGACAATCCGGAATGCTTTATTCAAAATTGGAACAAATCCGAGACATTTTTTTTTCAAACCGAGAACAAAGACTGAAAAAACCGAGAATGTCCCGGCTAATCCGGGACGTCTGGTCACTTTAGTTTATATCATCCAGTTTTTATAAATTATTAAATCGTAAGATTCAAAACAATGCGCTCGAGAAGATTTTTCATAATTATTTTTACATTAAAATATATATAGCATAATTTTGTTTTGTATTTCACTCTTTGTATATTTTATGTTATTCAGTATTATTTTTACAAAAATTAAAAACAGAATTTAGATTTATTTTTATTGATTATGCTAAAGGAATCTGCTATTATTAACATATATTAAAAATATCAGTTCGTCCCAAAAGTAGTGCCGTTTTTAGCATTAAGTTTTGAAAGGATACACTATATAAATCACTTGCTGGTTTAATCAAATTATATATTCTCCGTTTGAATCAATAACACTCTTCCAAACTTGTGAAAGCTTGAAAAATTCATGTTTAGACAAGCTGAGACATGTTTGAATAAGTACGGTATAAAAAAAGACATTACTTTTGGGATGACCTGATAATTCATATATTTTTCTTATTCTAGTAATAATAACAACTTAAAAAACGATTTCATAGCTCTATAATGCCTGCTAGTGCTTTGGTAAAACACTGCTCATATCATTACGCCGGAATTTGTGTGCAAATAGTCATGTCACTTCAGTAGTTATCTCTTTGACAGTCTTCAAATACTTTCTATAGAATAGTATCTTCATTTTTTTAAGAATATTCTTGAACCTTCATATCAGAATTGTACAAAAAAAAATTGAGAAATTCCTTCTTAATTCTTTAAAAATTCGACAATAACTGCGCTTTAAGTTGTAGTGCAGAATGATAATTATTTTTCTTTTGGTAATCGTTGTATAGATACGATTTCCATCATTTGTTGCAATTTTAAAGTACAAATCCAATTAATTTCGTCTTCTATATTTTCACTGCAAATGTACAGAAATTCAACAAAACTAATGAAAAATAAAATATTGCATGCATCGAATGAATTTAAAATGAAGATCAAAGAAACAGCATTATATAGTCCAGAACTTGTTCACTGATTTAAAATTACTCTTTTAAATATATCTTTAAGACAAGCTAATGTTGTAGTAACTGTCTAACAGCAGTAAGATTATATTTTATTGTCGTATAGATGTTATGATAAGTATCTAAATTGACTTTCGAATATCTTCAGAAATCATTTCCTGAATGTCACCTGTTATCATAGTCGTCTAGTAGACTACATGTGGCGTGGCTACGGTTCCTCTGTGTGGTATCTTAATGAGCTACAGTACGATAAGCTGTTCTAGTTTATCTTAAAGAACTAAGGGCTGATGATCGTGTATTTTCTTGTTTTTCTCCCTTTTTAACAATAAATGACTTTGACAGAATATCGACGAATTTCTAGGAAAAATTCGCGAATTAAATGCCTTGTTTTGTTAGAAAATAACAACGTTAATAGATGTTTATATTCAGTTATTTATTAAAAAAATAATAAAATTTTCTCTAATTTATTTATAATTTAATGCGAGTTTGTTGTTTTCGCAACAGTGTACATACAAACACAAACAAAAATCATTTAGAAGTAAAATAAAGCTTGCACATCCTGTTGTCTACTAGTCTAAGAATTGCGATACTAAAAAAAAAGCAGTCATGTGATCATCATGTAAAAAGAATTCTTGTTATTATCATTTAGCATAAACAATTTTTTATGTGTTGTATATCATTTGTTCGCTTTTTTTTCTTGGCAGAAATATTTTCGGACTTTCTTTTAGATGCTAAATATTTAAAAAAAAATTTTTTTAAAGGCATTAAAAGTAACATGCGATGAAAGTTTGTGTTTTCTCGTTATATTAACAGAAAACAGGAAATTAAAATAATTAACTTTCAGTCCACTACCTTAATATTATCTTAATAATCTACGATTGATTTATTTGATTACGGAAAATTAAGATCTTCATCTTCATTATATTAATAAAATGAATATCTTCAACTTTATTGAATAAGTTTATATTGAATATAATAAATAAAAAAATTATTTAAAATTTATGATGGTTTTCTCCTTTTAATTAATTAATTAAGAGGAGAAAACCATCACAAATTTTGAAATAAATATTTAACACAATAAAATAAATAATTAATTAATTTTTCATATTTATTTGATATATTTAGATTAACTGAATTCTAAATAAATTAGAGAAAATTTTATTATTATTTTTTTAATAAATAGCTGAATATAAACATCTATTAATGTCATTATTTTCTAACAAGACATTTAATTTACGAATTTTTCCTAGAAATTCGTTGATATTCTGTAAAAGTTATTGTTAAAAAGGAGAAAAACAAGAAAATATACACGATCATCACCCCTCAGTTCTTTAAGATAAACTAGAACAATTTATCTTAAAAGTCTTCCTCAGTCTTCAGATACTTTCTATAGAATAGTATCTTCATTTTTTTAAGGATATTCTTGAACCTTCATATCAGAATTGCACAAAAAATTGAGAAGTCCATTCTTAATTCTTTAAAAATTCGACAATAACTGCGCTTTATGTTGTAGTGCAGAATGATAATCATTTTTCTTTTCTGATCGTTGTATAGATACGATTTGCATCATTTGTTGCAATTTTAAAATTATAGTAATCCTATATCTTTGCTATATAATGAATTTATTAACTAAAAAAAAATATTGATGTTTACAACAACAAAATATATTTTTAATAAAGAACGAATGTTTATTTCTATTTTTGGTAATGAGTTTTTTAAGAAGTCGTTGTTAGAAAACATGCAAACAGTTAAACAATGCAGTTTTTTTTTTGTGTTTTTTTTTTATTTTATAATGCAAACAAAAGTATCTAGTTACAACTAAGAATAAAATGTAAAATAAGTTAAAATCTGCTTCCGGAAATACTTTTAAAAATACCATTTAGAATAAAAAAAAATAAACAAATCCATTAAATCGCTAAAAAAAAATTACCAAGTAGATAGTATGTGCTGTTGGTATTCATTTAAAACACATTAAAATAAACATGCGAAAAAATTAATGATACTGGTATAAACGCATTTTAAACGTGATTTAACCATTAAATGTCCATTAGAGTTCGAAACTAGATTATTTATCAAAAAAAAAAAAAAAACTTTAAAGATTATCTGTAAATAGAAATCGTACAATAAACATCGAACGAAATAAAACGTTGATAAATATAAATTTTTAAACTATGTACAAAGATTTGTTAATTATCTTTTCGCTATTCAAATAAATTAATTTGTTAAAAAATTAATATTAGAGTAAAGTCGGGAGAGACGGCGCAATTAAGTATATTCACATTCTGGAGCCAAGATGACATTATGGTAATGATTATGGCATACAGTAACTGCCATTTGTTTGTTTGAACAGCGTACACGCTGATGTGCTTTATCTAAAGGTAATTAAAAATCCACATTAGGGTGAAACCGGGAGAGATGACGCACCTTTTTTTCGTTTACTGATAAAATTATTAATAATCGCAATCAGAAAAATAGCTTACGTGGAACCATATGCAAAAAGTAATGTCAAAAATTACTTAAGCAAAATGAAAAAAGTTGAAAAAAAATTGTTTATTTTGTTAGTGAAAAGATAATTAATAAATATCTGTACATAGTTAAAATATTTATATTTACCAATGTTTTATTTCGTTTGATGTTTATTATATGATTTCTATTTACAGATAATCTTTAATTTAATTTTTTTTTTTTTTTTTATAAATAATCTAGTTTCGAACTCTAATGGACATTTAATGGTTAAATCACGTTTAAAATGCGTTTTTTTTATATTTTGCTTAACTAATTTTTGGCATTACTTTTTGCATATGGTTCCACGTAAATTATTTCGAACAATAAAAGTTTTTGTTTACGATTATTAACAATTTTACCATCAGTAAACAAAAAAAAAGTTTCACCATCACTCCCATTTTTACCCTATAACTCAGGGAGATTTTATAGAATGTTAAAATATTAAAAATAGGCATAACGTAAATAATAATAAATAAATAAATAAATAAAAAACTTAATTAGAACGAACATATCGATTTAATTAAATTATATATTTGAAATTTATATTACTTTATAACTAATTACTAGATTTATTTTTAAAATTAACAACATTGATTATCAGTCGTAGGATAGAATATTAATCGATTTGCATAATTTATGTTTCGGCATTATATTTCCATATTTACATAATTTGCATATCTAATTAATTAAATAATTATTATAGTAATGTTCGATTTTTTCATAATTTCCGAGAGAAAAATAAGCTTGGAAATTATATGCAACTCTAAACTTATATATGAGCTTTATAAGTTTATAACGCTTATAAGTTAACTTTTTTATTAATATATGCTGAATAAATTAAACAGAATTGTTTATCAGATAAGTTTTGATCATTTATTCATAAGCTTGACCCTTCTCTTCATGTACGAAGCAGTATTAGTCTATCAAAAGAGAAAAAATAATAACGTTAAAAAGAATGTAACACTTTTTTTTTTAAAGATAACGTTATAAATTTCGTAAAATAATAACCAAATTATGTTTATCTCTGATTGAAGACAAGATAATGTAATAATTTTAATAGAATGTTTAACTACTAACTGTATAACAAAGATTGGATAATGTTGTAGTAGAGAAAAATAATCAATAAAAATTGTTTAATAAAAACAATATTTTTTAATTTAATGCTAAAGATTAAAAAATAATAATGTAAATTTATTGAATAATATATTTTATCAGATAAATATTTAATAAAAATGAAAATTATGCATCGAGCATCAATAGGAGATCGAGGTCGATAACACGATTACTTCATAAATATTTTTTAAAAGGTTGATATATCTGCTATGAATGTTCACATATCTCACCTATAAGAATGATTTCTTTCTGTTTTTTTTTTTTTTTTTAAAGAAAATTAAGATTGAATGATTCTTATTTTTTTTTATTTTATTTTATTTTATTTTAAACGTGACATTTTGACATGTCAAAAGCGACGCTTTTTAAATTGTAGGATTAGCTCTTTTTTAATACCAAACTGGTCCAGCTAGACACCATTGTCACCGCATTATTCCGCACGAGTTAATACCAATGATGAATGCCATTTTGACCTCTCGTTAACATCCCCCAAACCAATTTTGTAGGTTGTCACGTCAAACCATCACGGGAAAGCAAACTAATTGTTCGAGAGGAAAATACTTAAAAAAAAAAAAGACGACTTAAAAGTTTTAAGATAATCTAAATTCGAGAAACACAAAACTAGTTACAGTATTTATTTTATTAAATTTCGTAATTATACTTTTTAAGTAACAAAAATAAATCATACTTTTCTGAAAGATTTATTATTTTGTTTCGAAATTATTACGTGAACAAAACACTCCATTCTTCTAACCGATCGACTTACATGTTACTTACGTATAATATAAAAGAACAAAGAATAAAAATGATGATTAATACAATTGCAGTCAGTTTCATGGCGGCAACTATGAACCTAATGAATGGCTAAAGGTACTTTTAATGTATTCAGGAATCTCCGAACAACATCGCATGACCGTAGAAGAACAAAGTACAATATTCATAAGAAGGGACAAACTCTAAATACAATAGGTTTACATACATCATAAATTACAAATAAATATCATTCTTTTATGCTCGTATCTTTGATACTAGAGTTATTTGGACGTGGATATATTTTTGCAAAGTTTCGTGTATCATAATAAATGACAGGCTTTTATATATGCGAGTATTAAAAAATCGTGTGTTAAGTTATGCAGATTCGGTTCGAAACTAACTAAAAAAAAAAAAAATCGAAATAAAAACTTTCGAAAGAATCAATAATACAATAATTAGCTTTTAAATGGTTTCGTATTGTGTTAATTCACGCGAACATTAATCAGATGATCATATTAACGACATAAAATTAGTTTTCTGTAGCTTCGGGCCATGCTTACAACTCGAACCCCCGAAGTGTATATATTCAAAAGAAATGAATCGGAAAATAGCGTGTTAATTACCTATACAATGACTGTAAGTGGCTTTTTAATTTCATTTTACAATAATTATCTAAATTATATTTAGATTTATGTTGATTCTTAATAAATTTTAATAATAACTTACGCATATCATTATCGCGAAATCTTAATAATGGCCTCTGGTTTTGGAGGTTTATTTAAATGTAAACTATCTGTTAATTAACAGTTTTTTTCGATATTTATCTTTCGAATTGTTTAATTTACGTTTAAAAGATTTAGAATGTATTCGAGAAGAATTAAATATTATACAAACGAAGGCCTATACATAATGAGTAACTTACTCTTCGAGTTAACAGATCTATAGTTATCAATATATATAAGCTTATATATGATTTAGGGAAACAGCGAATTCAGCTGTTTGCCAGTGCAAATTTAAGGAGCGACTTTGGGATTTTACCAACGTCTAGATTGGCCTACAAATTGATGAAATCCTGTAAAAATACTGCACCACTTCTCTCTCTCTCTCTCTCTCTCTCTCTCTCTCTTTTGCGGTCGATTAACAAGCCTGCTATTTGTGGGATGTAGATGAGATTTCAAGAGTTACTCGAAGCAGGCAATATTCTTCGATCGATACTACTCTATACTGAGGAACTTTCCACTTTAGCCGATAGCGGAAATCCTTTGCCAGTCCACTTCACACTTCCACACGTAATCTACGTTGGCTCAATTCTTGTTTGCCTAGGGCTACAAGCGAATCCTCGTCATCTTTGCCAGAATTGTTACTTCTTTTCTTCTCTCTTTTTTTAAAATAAAACTAGATTAATTACGGAGAAAGAAGTGGATACAGATATCACAAAACGTGGTCATTAGTGAAGATAATAAATATATAAGTATTCGGGTTTTAAAACAGTTATAAATTCAAAGTTGTTGTTCGTTTTCGAATTTCGTCATTTAAAAATCTAATTTATTATTATTATTATTATTCGAGTTTCGAATATAATTATTTTTGATCTACAATCGATATAAAGAGAAAAAAAAAAAAAAGTGATAGGTCATTAAAATTTTGTATAAAATTCTATATAAGGTTAAGCTCGTAACGGCGTAACTTAAACATTAAAAATCGAGATAATTCGGAATATAATCAATCTCTCTAGTCGAATAACTTAAAAAGCAAACCCATTATTCTAATTATTGAATAACTTAATTTAATTAGCGACATTATCATTTCTAATTTTCCTCATTAAGTCTTATCTTCGGTGATTTAATTTAGAGAGAGAGAGAGAGAGAGAGATATTAATTGAGGAAAAAAAAGAATTAGATTTTTGTCTCTACAAAACGTTTATTTTATATAATACCTCAGCAGAATCTAATAGCCTACTAGGTAATTTGGATTAAAAGAGATATGCTTAATGAACCGATCAGAAAAAGTATTCGTAACAAATTAAACTGATTTCTTTTATATTTGCCGACCGCGGAAAATACCTTATCTCTCCTCCAAAAAAAAAAGGCAAAAAAAAAAAAAAAAATTTGAATGCCAGGGGCACATGTCTGCTAACAATAGGTCACGTGACTAGCATTCGATGTAGACGTAACTAATCAAAAATGCTGTTATTAATGCTCGGTCCATTATAATTGTTTTAATAGAAAATCGTTCTCTTATCTTCGGAATCATTTGGAGATATCGATCGACGAGGATGTATGCCAATAAGTATATTTCATTAAACATTAAAATGATCGAACGAACAAGATACGGATGAGATAAAAATCTTGTCATTTTATATTAATAAACCCCTTAGAAGAAGACGAACAACAACAACATGCGAGAGACAAAATCACGAATCTAATATCGCAATATATATTTTTTTATTTTACATATACAGTAGGCCTATATATAATCCAAAATTAAGACAAAATATCTTAAAAGCTATTTTCTAAATCCCAATAATAATTTTATAGAAAAAAAATATATATCGATTTTGTTTTCGTTAATCGAAAGTTTGATAGCTTACAATTCTTTTTCTTCAATAAAAAAAAAGAAGAAGAAAAAGTAATTACAAGCTTGGCGAATTCGCAATTTAAAATATTACCCAATTAAGAGTTAAACAAGCTAATCTCTGGAATAAACTGGGTTGATTCAAAAAATAACAACTGCCACAATGTTTCTTTAATTGGGTATTCTTTAATGAGACAGCTGAGTTCCCACGAGTGATGGCGGTGAATCAAACGAAGTCCACGTGTCTGGGATAGAAGAAGCTCAGGATCTCCTCCTCTTCGCTGTATACATTAGTTGAATACAATCATAATGAGGCCATTTAATTGTTTGTATATGTTAATACAACATATCTATTGATATATATCTCTCTTGGTGTTATCTATAATCCATATAAAGATTTAATACTTATTTTTTTTTTTATATTCGGTTGTTTATGATGGTTCTGATACACCGTCTCAAAGATAAATCATGTTCTTAATTTAAAATAAATTGAATTATTTAAGAACATTCTGAAATTTCTCTTTGTTGATAACATTTCCTCTTCTTCCTTTGTTGTTTTTTTTTTAATAAGAAAACACTAGAATATCTTGATATATAAAACTGTTATCGCTAAAGCGGATCTCTTGTTAATCAAAGTTACGAAGTGGTATCAATTAGTGCAAACCAATTAGTATTCCCATTAAGTGAGAAAACAATGAAAACAATAGATGTATAATTGTTCATTATGCAAAGTTTTAAATATATATAATATGAATATAAACGGTTTAACATTTCAAACGTGATAATTCAAACATCAACATAGAGAGAGAGATACGCTATACCACGCATCATCCTATTCAATCTCTTAGTTTCTCCGCCTCTTACAGTTACCATGGCGACGTGTTATTCCCTCCGGCTTATACGCTGGAATCCTTTATCGATAAACGCCCCTGATGGGGTATTTAGCTTTAATACCGGAGGCTAGCTTGGACGTGTGGACATCCAGAACGCATCGGTCAGTTAAAAGAATTTTCGTCATGTCATTTCTGTCACTGGATTCGTGTACTTGGCAAGTAAGTTTTCGTTTCGTTTTTTTTTTGTTTTTATTTCTTTTCTGTAGCTTATTTTGGTACAAATCGCGAATTATAAACGCGATTTAAAATAGTTATACTTCCCCGCACGACAAACCTATCCTGCCAAGTAAACAACATTAAGTTAATAATTCGGTTTTTAAAAATTTAAAACTGAATAAATGCATAATAAGTTTTATTTTATCGAAAACTAAATTTGATTAAGTTTATAAGTAAAATTTAATTAATTCAATGACGATTTTAATTTTTTTTTTTTTTTTATTGTTGATATCAGTGGAAAAAATATACGTTTGGGACCTTTCAACAACAAAAAAAACAACAAATAAGACAGTAATTACAGTTAACAGATGGCCATGTTTTTCCATTTATTTTGTAAAAGGATTAAATCGTCCTTTTGTGACACTGTAAAATAGGTATTCACTTTTTTCATTCACCTTTCGAAAGAATAAAAACCGCTGATCATATTGTTATCCGTTAAATAGAATTAAATTGTTGACAGATGCTCACATAATCACAATAAGTTTCTTAAATATGTTTGCGAAGTGAATGCGTGTCCATTGATATACACTCATATATTTAAATTTGTCAATAATTTCCCGAATAAGTTTTTGAGAAATTTCGTTGCAAATATTGTTTATCTAAAAATATTATATCTTTTTTTATGCGGTGCATATTTCATGCAAAAATTCGAGGTAGGCTTTATTTCTCACCAATCCCCTAATGACCTTTTAACTCTCATCAAACCCTTGAGATCATGGAGTTAGTGTAGTTGGTACTGAGCATTTTGGCAACCACTGATCTAGACAGAAAGGAAATATTGAGTTTCCCGTTGTACATAATGAACTATCCACTCATATTCTCTGATACACTCCTATATATATAAGCTTATATATTATAGACGTCAATAAACGTCATTGTTATTCTAACGAATCGCTAAGTGGGTTAGAAACCAGAAATTTGTTTGGATTTGCATACGTAAACGTCGTTATAATCTGCCTATATCACAATATGGCAGCGTTACAATAATAAAAATATTTAAAATTATAATAAAATGAATACGATTTTTGTACAGTTTATTGATTTATGTATTAATTTATGTCTTACATGCATGTTTTAAGTATTATTTTGTGATTCGTTTCAGATAATTTTTCATCAGAATTATCGTCTAAAGGCGAGGATAATTATGATGAAAAAATGTAAAAAAAATGAATATAGCTTTAAAACAAATATAGGAATTCTTACTTACTTAAATTTTTATAAAATTTTTTATGCGGTTTTAGAAAATTATGGAACATATCTCTCTAATTTTTTTCAACGTAAGTTAGGTCGTTTTTTTTTTGTACGACTTTTTATATGCGGTTTTCTGTAGAAAGTATCTAGCTCATAAAACTTACCCGATTGTACTTTTATAATAAAATAACTCGTTAATGAATAAAGTTTAAAACTAGTGTTATCAAATACTTTGAACTGGAGTATAAAAGGTTA
>WUQG02454170.1:0-12740 GCA_011317285.2 Androctonus mauritanicus | reverse complement strand
TTAGAAGTTATCTTTCACCTGCCGGCCCCCCTCAACGGGTGTAGGTGCAGCCTTGGTTGGAACTGGCCCCGCCCCTTAGTAATCTCCCTGATTGGAAAGGGGCGTAAAATATGCAAAAAAAAAGTACAAAAAAAAGTTTCTAGAGTCACTCGATTCACGCATTTTCAGTTCGGCTTATATACTCTTGTCTGCTTCCGAATCGATCATATTCATTATTAACAATTAAAGTGAATAATTTAAGTTCTAACACACGCAGTAAGATAGATATATCTTCAATATTTAATTAAAATAAATAGATAATTATTCGGTAAATGTCATATTATTATTATTTTCTTTTTTCGTTTATCTTCTAATTAATCAAAGGCTATATTAATTAACAACAGTTTTATATATAATTAACTATATCAAATTAGAAAAGTTTTAAAAATTCTATGGAGTGTAGGAAGAACAAACAGTTTATAGAATAAGTGATAAGAGAAAAAACAAGACGAAGATAAAAAAAAAGAGAAAGAATTAGTCTGCCAAGTGCAGATGTCTTATCATCTTATTTAATAAGACATCGATATATACAGTTAAGAATTTTTAAATTTTATTAAAATTATGGCCGACAGATGGCAGGACAAAAATTTAAAATTTAAATTTTCATAATTCGTATCGATAATTTTACATATTTTTATGATAATTAGAGGACTCTAAAGTATCAAATAAAATTAATTTTGCACTGATGCTTATTTAAATTAAATTATATATAATGAGAATACGAAATTTAATTATTGTAAATTTAACGATTGTTTAAATTTTTAATGGCTAAATCGTATAACGGATGATATAATTTTATATAACGAGACTTTAACGAGTAATCTCGTTCGTATATGGGACTAGTGCACTCACTGTACTGTGTTTTCAATAAAACAAGATAACATTTTCGTGTTTAACGGCAAAAATCATTAGTGGGAATAACAACTTGCAGAATCGATGGCATCTAGTACGTACATTCTAGGAAGACAATCTGGAAGAATAAAGAAACGTGCCAAATTATCTGTGAAATCTGTGAAACAAAGAAAGGAATTCGGGGAATCTTTCGATATTTTATAGTGTAATAGTTTTATCGCTTAATATATCGTCTTTAAGGAGAGTTAAATTTTCTCATCTTCAACTCGGGACCCTCTAGATATTGGAGACCTTATGGGTGGATGTGGGATTGGACAAAATCCAACAAAAAAATTTTTTTAGAAACAAAAGTTTTTTTAAAAGCAATGAAAAAATTTTTTAAAAAATTTGCAAAAAGAAAGCAGGAAGAGACAAAAAAACATAAACAATATATTTTACTATTACTTTTGTTATTTTTCTTCAGATTGATTGATGTTAGAGTGACCATATTCTACCTATAGTAAAAATTTGGAAGGAGAATTCTTCAGATTGATTCATGTTAGGGTGACTATATTTTACGTATAGTAAAAGTTGGAAAGGAGAATTCTTCAGATTGATTCATATTAGGGTGACCATATTTTACGTATAGTAAAAGTTGGGAAGGAGAATTCTTCAGATTGATTCATATTAGGGTGACCATATTCTACGTATAGTAAAAGTTGGGAAGGAGAATTCTTCAGATTGATTCATGTTAGGGTGACCATATTTTACGTATAGTAAAAGTTGGGAAGGAGAATTCTTCAGATTGATTCATGTTAGGGTGACTATATTTTACGTATAGTAAAAGTTGGGAAGGAGAATTCTTCAGATTGATTCATGTTAGGGTGACCATATTCTACGTATAGTAAAAGTTGGGAAGGATAATTCTTCAGATTGATTTATGTTAGGGTGACCATATTTTACGTATAGTAAAAGTTGGAAAAGAGAATTCTTTAGAAGCTAATTTTTTAAAATTAAATCTAGTTAAATGTTTTTTTTTTAAATTTTGTTTAATATGAACTATTTACATATAAATAAAAACGGGATAATCCGGGACATTTTTTCAAGCCGGTCAAAGATTCAAAACCGGGACTGTCCCGGCTAATCCCAGACGTCTGGTCACTTTAGGAGAATCGAAGAAATAGTTAATGATCTAATTTAAATTATGACCGAAACCGATTGCCTACATTTCATTAATACATAATGTATTAATGAAATGTAGGCCTTATATTATCACAAAGTAAGGAAGAGTGCTAACTAGTTAATTGAAAAAATACTGTATATTATTGTTATTATATACAATACTGGAATTCAACTTTAGAGACTGTCTACTCTTTTATTTTAATTAATAAAAGTAACATTCAAAATGTGCAGTATTGACGACGATAATTGTTGTTAAAATATTTCTATACTGTTTAGTAAAATAGAGTAAGTTACTAGTTAGAATTAATAAATGATAAGTAACAATTATAGTTCGTTTTTGAGATATTTGGATTTTCCAAAAAAAAAAATATTTTCAGCAAGAAATCGATTTTAAGATTTCTTGGTCTTCACAAAAAATATTCTGAATTTTCGAAAATATTCTTTAAGCTTTATTCTTTGAGATTTCTATATTAAATTTTTTTTTCTTCAAGGTTTCTTTGTACAAAAGAAGAAACATTATGTAAAAGAGATTTTTGCAGTTGAAAATAAAATTTGTGGAATGAAAAAGGTTTTTAATTTTCACTTTTTTAAGTTCGATCATTCATTTCACATAATTTTTATTTATTTAATTCGATGACAAATTATCTAATTATGAAACAGTATCATCAAAATTTATAATAAAGTAGAACCCCATTTATACGTTTTTGAAGGGAGTTGATAAAAATTATGTACAAATGAGATTAAAATGAAATTTTTTATTTTAACTTTAAATGTTTGAAAAAATACATTAAAACTTAAAATTTAAAAAAGTTAAACTACATACTGTATTACATATGTTTTTTCCATACATTAAAATTAAGACGTTTAATTAACAACGATGGGCAAATACAGTTATTTTAGCATAAAGAAAGAATCGATTGTAGTTTGTTTTTTGGATGCAATACTATATTCATAGAGCAAGCCTTCATACACAACTACAGTATCTGTCTATGAAAATTGCAATACTTGTACTGTAGAATGAATTACAAAAGTTAAACCAAAACTGAAACTTCTGAAATGGATGAGTCCAAACATGAAAGGGAAAGTCAGAGTCGGTAGAAAGACTCATGGAATAAGTTTTGGTTTTGATTTTGTATTCATTCTACTTTCTATTTCATAAGATAATGTAGTGTACAGTATAACAAATTTTTCCTTTGTCAAAAAAGTTTTGCAAAGATTTCTTGGATTTTATGTATAAGTGTGATGAAATGACTGGGAATAAAAATAATAGTGTACAAATGTGAAAACATATAAATGGAAAATGTGCAAATAGGATGATTTTGCATGCAAAATCGAAAGAGTTTACAAAACACAATGTACAAGTGTGAAAAACATAGAAGTGAGAAACGTATAAACAGGGTTCTACTGTATTACTTTTTAAAAATATACTGAATATTTTGAGTGTTAATGGTTGAGGACCATAACATCCATTTGTAGCATTTGCATTTGTGGGAAATCATTTTTGAAGTTATGATAGATTTGAATTATGACTGAAATTTTTGAATAAACTCCAATGAAGTTGAGAATCTCCTGTATAGCTATGATAGTATTCAAGAAGATATAAAAAAAAACTGCTAATTTAATTCCATTTCATTATATAATAAACAGCACTAATAACGTAGTAAAATTAATGATTGATTTAAACCTTATAAAAATACAAAAACAAGCTTTAAAGCCGAACCAAAAACTTTTTTTAAAGCTTGTTTTTGTATTTTTATTTTGTTTTCCGAACCTGGGTCTCTGCTTACTATGGATTTAAATCTTTTTGTGTTCTTGTGATTTTGTTATTGAACTGAGGGTAGTTAAGATATTTAGCCAAAAATGTTTTATTGAATAAATTAATGTTTAAATATTTTGCTGTGTTATGAATTAGAATTATGATTGTAATTAAAATAATTTTATTAATTTAATTTAATATGAAACAGAATTTTTTTTTATTTTGAACATTAGAACTTTTAAATTGTATTTTTAATTGCCTTAATCTAGATCAATATTATTATTACAATGCAATTATTTAATTTTAATTTTATATTAAAATTTTCTGTCTAGATTTGAAGAAATAATTTACAATGCAGTATTAGGTGTGGTTTTTATCTTCTGTTATTTTAATCCAATTGATAAACCAACAAGATATCGCTATTCAATATATTATATCATTATGTTTATTGAAAACACTATTATGATGATTTTATGGTACATCTATGTTAATCCTTTACCATGGTTTTACCTAGCTGCCATGTTGATTGTTTTTTTGAGTTTTTTTATTGGAATATTTTTCATGGTAAGTTCTCAAATTATATTTCATTTATTCTCATTTTAAATTGAAACTAGACTAAAATTTAAGAATATTTTAAAGGGGAATTTAGATGAAACAAAATATTTCATTGTATAAATAGATTTAAAAATTTATTGTTGTATAGCTATTTCAGATAGTCACTTTGTTTATATTAAATTAATATTGTTGTACACACTTAATAAAATATGATACTATATTACAATATTGTTAATCTCAGTGTTATAATTATTACAGCTCAAACTCATTAGAAAGTTATTCTACTCTAACATAATTGGACAGTATTTTATTTTTTTCCAAAACATTGTGCTTTTGTAAGTTTTAAGAAATTATTTCTATTAATCATCCAAAACAAAAACATATCATATATGGCTTTATTAATAGAGATACATGTTTTTTGTTTTAGATGACTAATAACAGACTTAAACCATTTCAAGCATTGTTAAATAAAATATATCTGCAAATGCTCTATTTGTTTTGCATTTTATGTTTAAAGAATATCAATTGCATATAATTTTAATATATTTATAGCATCATTTTAGTTAGAATTCAGCTGTACAATTATTGCCATAATTTTTAGATGAATCAAATACATATATGAATTTAATATCAGAATTTATTAATATTGCCATTTATATCATATTATGATGCTTTAGACTCTAGGCACTAAAAAGTTTGAGCCATATACACTGTTTTAATATTTCTACTTCTGAATCTGATAGCAAATAAAATAATAGAAAATAAAATTTTAGGTTATAATAAACTTAACAAACAAAACTACAGGAATCAGATACAAAAAAGATAATTTTGTACAACAGATCATTGTGCATGGACTCAAGTCAGATGCATATGAACTGCATTGACCAATCACAAAATTTATTAGTTAAATCACTCTCATAAGTATAAATGATCATAAATCAATTACATTGTAATTTAGAGAACTATGTGTATAATATAAATAAAATAAAATAATAAAATTGGAAATAATTTTAGTTTTTTAATTTATGTATTTTGTCAATTAACTCTTGCATAAGCAGTTCTTAGCAATATTGTATACAGGAATACCTTGCTTAGTGCAGCTTCACTCAGTGCTGACTCTGCTATAGTATGGTTAGTAATTTAAGTAATAAATTTCAATTAATACTGATTAATTCACTATTATCCTGTTTGGAAAAATTTTGTGCCTAAATGTTCTCACTAAAATAATACTGCCAAAATGAACGGTGCTGATTGGTCAAGTGTGATGATTAATGCATGTGTATGTACGAACTCAATCGCCAAGAGAAGGGGCTCATGGCAGCATAGAAGAAAAACAGGCTTATGAAGAAAATGGGCAAACAGAAAAAACTTCACATTGAATAATCTTCCAAGAATTATTCAATGCCATTGAAGAGCATGTGAACTGATTGAAGAAAATGATCCAAATGAAAAAAGGAGCTTTGAAACAAGCCAAAAATTAGAAAATGATATTCTGTGTTATTGCATGATGTACAAAAAAAAGGAAAAAATCGGTGCAAAAAACTTTGGCTGATTTTCTAGTGAAAAAATAATATTTTTCATTTTGTAAACATTAAGCAATAAAAGTGTTCCATTATTTTTATTTTTCAATCTTTTATTATTTTTCATTAATTTTAGGTAAATATACAAATATTTTTGTTTTTAACAAAATCTGATAGGAATGAATTACTTATTTTCCTATAGAAATAATGTTTCACTCACTTGTCAGTGCAGATTCATTTAATGCGGTACTTTAGAGTAACCAATTAACAGTACTAAGTGAGGTATTTCTGTACTACATACTATGAATATATTAGATATTCATACTGTATTTATTATTTAGAATTTTTTCTTTATGAAACCATGCTGATTCTATCATGAAATATTGCAGACATTGAGAAAAAAATGTAGTTCTTCAAAATGTTTTTCTCAAAAAAAATTCAAAATGATTTTTCCTCTTTAAGAGCTAAAAGCAAATCATAATTGAAGTTTTTATCTTCAACATATTTTAAGATATAATTATTTAGATATAGTATATCCAGGTTAAAATTTTTCCATTTTTTAACAGATCATTCTTCAAACTATAGCCTCAAAAATCTGAAATTTTAAATTTTATAAATTCAACAAATGCAAAAAATATATCAAAATGATTAAAAATGAATCATTAAGATCTAGATCATTGGCTAATTTTACATTATTATATAGAATATTCATTGTTTCTATATGTGGAATGACATCATATCTCAAGATTTTTCAGGAAGCATTTAGGCATAAACTATTATTTTAATATATAATAAATTGTGAAGTTATCCAACTTTTGTTTTAACTGATCATTGCAATCTTGGTTATTATATCTTGGATTATCTACATAGATTTTGCTTTAACTATTTTTATTTGATTAAGGTCTTCTAAGACTTTATAGTCCATCAAAAATCAAATGGCCAATGTCATTTGATTTTTGGTGGAAGTAAAGTCTTAGAAGAAGCTATTTATAAATAGCTTCTTCTAACAGCATTTAGTACATACAGATTACTTGATGCCTGATCAGGCAAAATCCTTTTTATAATTATCTATTGTTTCATAACAGTATGTGCTTGATACGTTTATTTTGCAAATTTCTATTCTGTTAATCATACGTAATCAATATTATCAAATTATTGCAATCATTTTCAATGTTCATAGGCAATTATTAAAATTTAGCTTTGATCCCCCCTATATTTACCTATCTTACCTTTAGATATTCAACTTTTCCTTCCCATTTATGTTAGAAATAGAGATTTCACTATATTAATCAAAAAAAATAAAGAATATAGAATAATAATTCCAATAAACTGAGGAAGGCACCAAGTATGTCTTCTGCATCTTGTTGAAGATATTTCTGAAGATAGTGTCTAATTGAAGAGCCTATTCAAGAAAGTGCTTTAGTCACATCATCAGGAGCGAACTTTTTATTGGTTTGAGGGAGCTTTCTGTGCGAAATTTCAAGCCAGTGAGAAAAAGTAGCATACCAATACTTCAGAGAGAAGGATTTGTACACTGAAGAATTCTTAAGATTTGACTTGGGCACATTTTCTTTGTTACAAAAAGCTTTCACTTCACTTGGTGTATTTTGTGATTTAGGCACTTTCTCAAATAGACTCTTCATTTGCCAAAATGCTTGTTTATTATTATTGATGTTTGTTTGGGCAGTCTTAATGAATTTTTAATATTAATTACCCTTACTAATATTTCATGTAATCAGCCCATGTTTCACATAATAGAGAAAATTTCAAAAAATGTTTTATTTTATGATTATATACATATCTCAATATATAAGTTAATATGCAATATCATCAGAAGACTTTATAATAAAAAAAGTCATTATAGTGATCATATATGTCTATCTTTTTTATTATTATGTTAGATTAATGCTAGCTATAGGAGAAGTTATAGGGTTATAGATAATCTGTATGTAGCATTTAACAAAGGCAGGGCACTTGTCTCTGAATGCAAAAAAGACAAGTAGAAAGGGAACATCCATAAATTATGCCATTCTATTAGGGGAGGATGCAATTTGTGTTGATAAATGATAAGGGATAGATACAATTGAATTATACAAATTTTGATGTCATACTATAAAAATGGTTCTTAAATTTTTACATCATTTAAGAAGAGATTTTAAGAAATTTTTTTAAATAAAATATAAAACTATTTTTGAACAAATTAAGTATAAAAGACAATATTTTATTATATTTGGAGATATAAAGTGTAAGATATATATCTAGTTATAAGATATTTATAACCAGTTGTTAGAAGGTTTATTTGGAAATTAAAGAATATATGTAACAAAGCACTAGTGTAAAATTCTATTTTCTATTTTATGCATTATTATTATTTATTATTATTTTTTTTTTAAATGTAAAATCACAGAAAAAATTTTTAAACAGGAGAAACTATCTCAATATTTGCAATGTCGTGATCCTGAAATCAGACTTGGTTTGATTTAAAAAAAAAAAAAAAAAAATGATGAAGGAAAGGGAGGTCAAAATTATTCAAAATAGCATGACATAGTTTATGGATATTCTCAAAATAAAACTTTCAATTTAGTGAAAGTTTTTTGAGGATCATGTAAAATGTATTTTCTTTGACACAGAAACACTTAGTTATGATGCTGTCTATATGTAACCTCTTCACAACAATCTAGTCATTATTTATCCAAAAGAAAGGAAACAAGATAATATTTTTTTTATTTGTTTCCTTTATTTTTTAGCTCATGTTTTTTTGCTTCCTTTATTTTGTTTTAGCTGATTAGAGGGAAAGATGGAAATTGCAATATAAAATTCAAGGATGTTGAATTACTTTGATTAGTAATAATTTGTTCTCTTTAATTTAAAATATAAAAATCAGACAGACTGTTTTATATATAATGTGATTTATAAATGGAGATATATTTATAGACAATAAATTACAATATAATAAGTAGATCTCTTAGCCTGTTAAATATCTTTTAATTCTCTTCTATAGATCATCAATGTATAATGCATGTTCCATTAGTTCATTTTAAAGCAAATTTGCTTTATCTGATTAATTGTAAAATATATTTATAATTAAACTTGTTTAAAATATACTTATTATTATTGCTTCATTATGAAAATACATAGTAATTAAGATTATTATATATTTTATATAATGAAAGTATTCTACATTTCAATCTTTAATTATAATTACATTCAGTTTGTTTATTTGTAATTGGCTACTTTTAATAAAGAGAATATTTATTTAACATTAATTTATATAGGTAAATAATTCATAAGTTTCTTATATTTATCAATAGTATATTTATTTAATGTCTTATGAAAATTAAATTTCAATACTAAATTTTCATGTTATTTTTTTTATTTATTTCCATTATATTAATTAGTAAAACAGTGATTTTTCAACTGAAATTCCATAGTTTTCAATTCAGTTAGTTTCTTTCAAAGATTATATAAGATGTTTTACTAAATGATATGTTTAAAAAATTCATAGAAATAAAATAGTGAAAATATTTAATTTAGAGAAGAATCACAAATTTATCTTCTTTTCTGAAATATAATAAAAGAATGAATATTCTTGATTTTAATAATTAATGCTAATACTATTTCTTAACTTCCATATCCCCTAAAAAATAGTGAAAAATCACTTTAATTAAATTATTTATATTAATTAGATTTATTTTATTTAATAATACTTTAAAATAAATTATATAATATTAAAATTTTAAATTTCATTTAGATTCTGTATTATTTGTGTCTTCATCCAACTGGAAAAATTTTGGTTTGGAAAAACAATGGAAAAACAAAATATGAAAAGTCTACTGTTAATCAGAATTCTATCATAAATAAAGATGCAATTTGTAATTCTCAAGTTTAATATTTATAAAAAATATTTGCCAAAAAAGGGTACAGTTTAAAATTGTATGAATTTTTTGTAAAGTATGTTAGAATATCATATAAATAGTTAATGTTTTCTATTATAATTTCACTTCTATTAATATAATAATTTTTTAATATATTTTTATATATGTTTTCTTTACCTGAATTAAGCAATAATTATTAATTAGTTGATATAACTTCTTTAAAAGTGAGTATTATAAAAATGAAAACTTAATTACAGTAGAATCTCAATTAATGACCCTTCCATTAACAGAAGTTGCTATTAATGGAACACCAATATCATAGTGATCACATTACACCATAGCTATTCTGTAGAATGACTGGCTATTCATTTCAGTAAACTTATTTCAAACTATATCATTAAATATGAACTATGATTGTTTGATAATGTTTGTTAATGTATACAGTACAAATAGTTTTCAACTTAACAAACTAATTTGGACTTGGAAATTGCTCATAAAGTAAAAACTCTCAAATCAGGAATCAATTTCCCATAGACATCATATTAAAATCAGATTCTGTTTTCAGCAATTCATAATGAATTGGTTAAAACTATATGTTTATATAAAAAAATTTTTGTTTTTAACTGTAGAGTACTATGCACCTGTTTGAATAACATAAAAATATGTTGTTTAGACAAACAAGTGTTTGAATAACATGTTATATATAGGTTTTTATATTATAACACAAAAACTGTGTATAAAACTAATTACATTTATATGAATAATTTATATGCAGTATAAAAATATCCTCTTTTAATTCTACTCATATACAGTAATGTTATCTGGACTAATATTGAAGAATGTGTTTGTAATTTTTACTTATTATTTTAAAATCACTCATGTGTTTTGATATAAGTTTCTAAGTTTATTTTAAAATGAATAGTTACTTTTTCATTTTTATAATATTTCCTTAAAGTATAATTTATTATTAATATTTTATAGGAATAAAAATTAATTAACTTTACCTAAAATATTTTTTTTATTAGCTTATGTTTCATATTCTATTGTATTAATAATAATAATAATAATAATAATAAAGTACAAATTCAGCTCAAGTTCATGAAAGTTTGACTTTCTAAAACAAAAATTTTATCCAATAGTTTTATATAGAATATAATTTAGAAGATATTATATTTATATTTACAGTATATATTATAAATTATATTGTTATATCTTGGAACAAGGACAATCAATAAAAAAATTTTCTGAATTTTTATATAAGCTCTAAAAAAGTAACATTGCAAAACTTGATAGTCATAATGCCTTGAACATTAATTTTATTAATAGTGGCATTTTAAATGACCCATAATATTGTTCTAGCAATAAAACTTATATAATTTATCACTTCCATTATAAATTGTATTTAGTTTAAAATCTGATATTAGTTTTATTATTTTGAGATAAATGTTATTAATAAATAAAATATAAGATTTTAAAACTACTAACAGAAAAGCAGTTTCTTATAAGAATATTGTAAAAATAATATTTTTGGTTCTGTTAGAAATTTAAAGTTTTGTTAGCATCTTTATAGAACTAGTTTTGTTATAAAATTTTAAATATTTATATATACCATTTTAAAATAAATTTTTATCTTTTTAAAAAAAATTTGAAAAAATTACTTGAATGAATATAGTGAAGACAGATTGTGAATACATATATATGCATGTATATAATGTTTTATTTTGTAAAAATAAACCTTTTATTTTTTAAGTTTTCTGTAAGATAATTTGATATATATATTTAAAATTTTTTTAGCTTTTTCATTACAGAATGGAATAAATTTTGAATATAAATTAAATTTAGTTATCTGTCTGGCAACATATTAAATCCTCTTATGAATGAGCTAATAGGGGAAACTGGAATCTATTAGTGCTGATATTCTGTCTGTAATTCTGAACTATGTATAAAAATAGCCAAAATAATAATACAATGTTGTATAAATTATGGTAATCCATACACATGATAGGCAGATATAACTAACATTGTAATGAATGTAAATAAGACTACCTGCATTTGAAATTAACAATCTTAACTGATCAGCAACTAACTAATAGTCATGTCTGTGACCATTACCTAGTTGTTGATCAGTTAAGATTGTTAATGCAAATATAGGTAGTTCCTTTATTCCTCTATTCTAGGCCATAGTGGGATTATATTTTGATAACCCCATCATAGATCGAAAAAATTTTAAGCCAAAAATGACTGACAACAGTAGTAATTTTAATAACAATAGCAGTCAATAGAAAGTTGAATTCTCTACAATAATAAAATTGTCGAATTTGATTCCACATCCTCCAAGTATTAAATTATCTAGAATTGAACTCAGATTCTCTAAGATAATGATTGCTTTGCTACATTTTTAATAAAATGAAAATACATTTCTAACCAACATGTATTGAAAAAAAAAAGATTGGAATATTAAAAGGGCAATTGTAACATTAGATTGTCATAAGTCAAATGATCATAAGTAGGGGATCACTTGTAGTCCCATTGCACACAAAATATTTGAAATTAATAAATTTTGTCTGTAATTTCTGAAGTTCATACATAAGAAATCCATTAATAAGAGGGTTTACAATATAACATTTTCTCTTTGAATAAAATCCATAACTAAAAATGATTCATTTGAATTTCCTTCAAAGTATTGGTGTTTTTCATAAGTACTGATGATGAAGTCTTTTAAAAGATACAAATCAAAGAAAGAGGAAAGGACAATACAAGCTAAATTTTGATATGCTAGATAGGTATGCATTTCCTGTTTTTTATAGGGGGTGGAATATATATTATTTTGAGAGTTAAACTTGATGGGTGACTACTACTGCATTAATGTAGAAACTTAACAATACAGGTAGACCTCGCTTAGTGTGGCTTCACTCAGTGTTGACCCCGCTATAGTACGGTTAGTAATTTGAGGAATAAATTTCAATTAGTACGGATTGATTC
>WUQG02454169.1:0-34447 GCA_011317285.2 Androctonus mauritanicus | reverse complement strand
GGTGGGCAGCCTGTGGAAGGGCTTGTTTCGCCCCGCCACTTAGTATTCTTATTGAATGGAAAGTGGCGTCATCTATTGACAAAAAAAAAAATGTCGGCATTGTCAATTCAGCATGGCTACATAGCGGAATGTAGAATGTATCTATGTGTGCGTTATACATTTCGGTAAATGTTTTGTCAAAGAAAAATCTTTCATTGTTTGTCAATATATATATATAACGTTTTATTTTTAAGTAACCCTAATTAAAATAATAAAATAAATATTATATTTCTAAATATAACAATAATAACACTTTTCCACATAATTAGATTTTACTGTATCTGATTTTCTTAATTAAAAATACTATATTGTGTATAATTTTTATTTATTTCGGAGGATGTTTGATGGAATGTTTCCGCACAAAGAAAAGGCATATTATCCCATTAACTAACACATTTACTTGCTCATATTGATATTATCCCCTTTTTTGTTTTGTTTTTGATATTTGAAATTATGAGGAAGAATATATGTGATTTTATAAATTTAAAAATAATATATTAAATCAAATATAATATAGTTTAAACAATCAATATCAAAAAGTAAAAGTCACAATTATATTCATATATGATGAAATTTTATCAGAAGCAATTCCATCATTTTGTTTTTATCTGTGAAACGGAAAAAATTTTGCTCTATAAATTTACGAATTTGTTTTCTTTTTTTTTGTTAAGATTTAGAAATTTCATATTTTCGTATATGAAAATAAGGAGTTTCTAAATGAATTTAACGTTAATAAAATGTATTTTATTAGTATTTTCAAGAAGATATTACAAAGAATATTCAGGAATTTGATTATATAGGATTAAAATTATTCAGAATTTTGATTGGCGCTGATTGATTTTATATAATCAGTCAGATCCATATTTTACAAAAATACAAAAAAGTTTATACGTTTATACTCGTACTTTTATTTTGAAATTAAAAGAATAATAATAGTTTTTCTTGGTTTTTAACTAGTGTTTTTTTATTGTTGATTTGCTATAATATACAATTTAAAACGTGCATGGGAGATATGCTAGAAATTTGTAAAAGAATGTTAGTATTTATTTGTGCTATATGATGTAGGAGATTAGGTCCTAACTATGTTTGGAAAATTATAAAAAAACCTTTGAATGTAACGAAAATGAGATATTTGAGAGTATTGCTGGAGTGACGCAATTGTGTAATTGTGTTTCGAATGATAAAGTACGAAAGCAGTGTAGACTGAAAACGCATATGGTTGATGAAATGCATAAATTATTTTTGAGATAATTTGGTCATATATCAACATCAGAGCAGCATATTCTGATCCTCAGTTATCCTAGTAATTCTCATTCTTAAGCATACCTCCCAAAGGCATCACTATTATCAATCCAATATTGATAGTAGTGGAAGCCCTTGGACTTTTTTAATAACTTCAACAACAAATACATAAACTCATTCATTTGCTCCAAATTCACCTCACTAAATTCAATCTCTCATCTTGAATGCTCTTCACAGATTTCAAAGACAAAAAGTTTCTCATATTTATTTGTTTTTCTTACATGCCTCATTCAACCGTGCAATACGCTTATTCAGATTTTATTTGTTCTCAGGACGAAAATTGAATAAGTTCGATATATAGAAAATAGCACTCTCCCGTCCCACTTTCGTATCCAATTCAATCATAATAATGCTACTTAAGTTTATGTCCTATATATAATTATTCAGATAACAAATAAGAGTTTTATGAAGATATGTGACAAATCAATACATGAAAATATCAATATTTCAAGATAATCATGAAAACTTTAATGCCATTAATAAATGAACAGCAATATAACGAAGTATACGGTTAGTTTATTAGTTATGTATTGCTCAAATGAAGCTTTAGCAAAAGTTTTGATTTGGAACCATAGATGAACGAGGAAACGAGTAAATACAATAACTCGAAAATTTTTCCATTTTAAATTTATTCTTCAAGAAACAATTAAAGAGGAAATAAATATGAAAATATTTTAATGATAAGGTGAAGCAATTAATTGTACAACTATATGCTAGACGTGTTTATGATTAGTATAGGCGAAGGAAGCTAAGGAAATAAAAGTTTCTATAAAAGGCGTACTTGCATGAAGAACAGAATGACTGTGTAAGAATCTGGTCTAGTATATAGCGCTTAGAATATGTGATACTGTTTAATCAGTGTGCTGTGTTCGAATATCTCGTTAAAACACATGTTAACCCCTTCCTGAACTGTTATTGTTTACTCTGCCCGTGGGGCATCTCCTGCTGTGTAATAAGACTATGAGTAAAACTTTCTCACGCTTGTCCCTATGCTTTGTTTAAGGCAGTTTCTGTTCTGCTCTTGTAGAGTGAAGACCGCTGTATGTGTTTGTCTACCTTATTTTTAGTAAAATATATATTTTTATAATTTGTGTTTGTTACAATCAGTGATGTGTAATTTTTATTTTTTCTTTCTTTAGTCTTTGAATACTAGCCATCCTCTCATGAAAATATGCTATGCTATCGTTGTTATAACTTGAATCATAATTAGAGCTTCTATATAAACGGAAAGGGAAATTAATTTGAATGATATTTTTCGCTATGTGAGATATGCCCTTGCTATTCGATCAAAACTTTGAAGTTCTATTATTCTATTTATAAATTCTACGTTATCATATCTTCCATTTTTTGTTCCTTTGTAATAATGTATAAATATAACTTATATATATATATTTAAATTTTTTAATTCTTTATATATTCCTCTCTTATTTCATAAAGTCCAACAATATCCCAATTGTTACAGTTGAATTTTTCATCCAATTTCTGAAATTTTGATTTAATTATGACGAATCTTTAAATCAAAAGTAGGCAAATTCAAATTATTATAATGCCCTTAATCAATTGTGCAGTCGAAGTTAAGTTTGGTAGAAACATAGCGCAACAAAACCTCATTTCTTTTAATATTAACGTTTAATTTTTCCTTTTCAAAGTTAGCATTTATTTGCTTATTTCTGGCTTTAAAAAAGATAGTCTTCTACAAATGGCAATTCAGGGCATAGAGTTGAATAAGGAACAAATGAATGCAATAATAATGCAGCCATCTAATAAAAATTATGCACAAACCTGATTCACTGTGAGAATTATTAGATTTTCTATATCTCTAATTATTTGACTTATCACTTGCCTGAATATCACTCTACTCACTACCTCGATCAGAACGATATTCTAGCTTCTAAAAATGAAATCCATAGTTGTAAACCGCCTTGAAAAATTATACTCATACATGCAAACAGCATTAGTTATATATATTTTTTTAAATATGAGATTATAAAATAATTATTGAAATAAGTGAGGAAAGAAAATCTTTAAAAAATGATATGCCATGCAGAGAAAATTCTTTAACCCCACAAACTATTAATCCAATTTATTTCTATTAGAATCTAAAACTATCCATTGGAGAATCAGGATCCAGTGATTCATAATTTTAGTTGTTTTGAATTGATTTGATCAGTTTTCTTTAGACTTTAGACTATAATCACTTTTCTTTACATGCATAGATAAATTACACTGCAGAGATATTAATTTTTTGGAAAACAATTTTAATGCATTTTTCTGATACATTTTAAGGTATTAAGTTCAAAATTTGTCTTGTAAATTCAACTTGTATGATAAACACATATATATATATATATAACCTATAATTTATGAAAAAAAAATATTAAGTGAAATCTTTATAATATAGCTATATTACTATATTATTATCAAAGAAAAAATTAAATTTTTATAGTAAAATTGTGTAAACGAAAACAAAAAAAGTCATGAAAATGTTTCTATAGACTACAAATAGCACAATAACATGAAAATGTACCTAAAATAGCCAGGCAATAACCTTACAACTACACTATACTGTGTATATATATATATACAGTATGTTCTGTTAAGTTACTGGCAAATACATATTGATATTATTGAATAGAATATCTATTCTTATACAGCCGAGGGATTTAAATTGCTTTCTTGTTGTGGAGATAAAAAAAAGTTTCTTTATTTGAATTACTAAACATTGCTTTACTGACAAAAAGTCAGTATTCGGATTCAACTAAAAAAATGTTTTTCGTTGATCAAATAAGATTACAATATTAACTTTGACATAAATTCCGGAAAAATATCTACGTAAAATGTAAGATAATGCAATAGAAATTACATTAACGAGTAGAACTGTATTGATCATAACTGCATATATTATTATTTGAGGCACGATAAAACTTTCGATATATTAAAAATAATCGCGATTTTTCGTTAAACATTAATAATCATTCGCATCATTTAAATTTAACAATTGAGTGATTCTTAAAAATATTTTTTAAATATTAAAAATATTTATTAATTTTAATGAATAACGTAATTAATTTTGATACTATAGTTTACTGGAATTATATAAAAGAAGATTTACTCGAATTTCATTTTTATATAGTAAATATAAAATTGAAATTTGAGTTCGTATTTGATGTTATATAGTTCGTATATACCCTTCGTAATTTCACACAAGTTTTACATCTTTTAATTCTGTGGAAGAAAATTCAAAATCGGCATGCGTAGTGTACAGATGATATCCACTCCACTATTAAAAATTTTAAACTTAATTCTGTTGCATTAATTAATTTTATCGAAGCAAATAATAAGTATTTTTAAATTAACAATTATTAAAATTTATAGAGTGAGTTTTAACTGGAAAACATCGTTTAGAATTTCCGTCAAAAGTTATAAGCGTTTTTGTATAAATAAAATTTTTAACATAAACTGTAATTGGATCTGAAAAATCTGTTTTAAATTTAAATACTGTTAAATTTGGTTTAAACTTATCTACTACTACAGTTTGACTTAAACAAACATTCACAGAAATTCTAGTTTATTAAATCGCCCTACTGTTTTAAAAAATTATATATTGTTGTTATATTATTGTACATCCTATATATAGTGTTTTTAAAAGTACGATAATTTATTTTAATTAATTAATTAAATCACAAATAAAAATTTCGTTTCCTGAGCATTTTTTAATGCTGTTTAAATAAAAAAAAGTACAGTAAAAAATAAAAACCTTAATTTACTTAATGAAAATTTTTGTTTCTCTCTCAACAGGTGGCAGCACAATTTCGTACTTTACTAGTTAACAAATACTTTACTAACAAATCTTTATCGATGCCATCTATTGATAAGTTTTGTAATTTAATTTATGCGAATCTTATAATAAATTTATCGTACGGATCCAAAAATAGTAAATTGCGTAGGAATAAATTGAAATTTCGATTCGGTAAAATTATTCGTACTATTGATAGAATTTTCGAAGAATAAAAATAATGATTATTCTTTTTTTTTTTTTAAACATAGTTCATATATACAATAAAGTATTGTATTAACTCTCGGACGTGAGTAATTATGAAAATCATAAAAGCAATTAGTTTCATTAGAAAAGGATGAATAACTTTTCACAGAAAAGGAAGGAAAAGACACAAACAATCGGAGAATGTAAAATAATGAATAACAGTCTATTGAAACAAATTTAATCTAATAGTTGTAGAGATTAACAAGAAAGTTCTCAATTTAACAAAGTAATCGTTTGTTTACAAAGATTCTCTGGAATCCAAAACCACTATTTAATTCTACGAAACTATGTATCAACTTAAATGCTGTTTCCTTAAACAAAATAAAAGATTTTCAATACTGTACTATGTATTTTGCCTTGCCAAAAATGTGGAATAAGAATGGGATTACTAGAAATTAATCTAGGCTTTTAATAACAATAGCATTTAAAAGAAAGTAGTAACTTTAATCACCAATATATATTCCAATATAGGTTTTGGAGTGGTATATTTAATTTATTATTTTAAGATGTATAATAAAATTCAGCTGTATCCAAATATATATATACTAAGTAATTTATATATTAAATCTCTAAACTACGAATAAATTTTAAAACATTAATAACAAAAATTCAGAAACATTGTTATTTATTTATGATTAACAGAAAAAATTGCAAGAAATGTAAAAATAAAATAAATGATATTCTTAAAGTTATAATTATTCAAGAATTTTTTTTTTTTTTTTCATTTTTTCTCGAAGAATATTTAAAGCCAAAAATTTTTTTTTAAGTATAACTGAAGGAAAAGTACCAATTACATTTTTATTTTTCATATATATGTTTGCAATATAAAACAAGTTATTTATTTAAAATAAAATTATTCGCATTATTCATCGAATTTTGTAAGTTGGCATTTTTTTTAACAGAATATCATAGGTGATGTAAAAGTTATCTATAAAAATTCGATAATTTTAAATAGATAATATATCACTTCCCTGTGAATATCGAGCATACAACTTTTAAAAAAACTTGTAATAAAAATGATCGTTCTTAAGAGATAAATTACCTTTATGCAATGATTCAACTAATGGTAGTGCCATCTACCCAAAATTATCATCATTAAATATTGTACTGTATGAAATTCTCACTTTTTACAAATCTAAAATAATTTTCTTTTTTAATTTATAATGGATCACAAAAAGGAAAAATAAAATAAAATTTTGAATAAATATCATATGTTGTATAAATTACTAAATTAAAAATTTAAAGAATGGGGTGGCACCATCTATGAGACGTTTTGTAAAATTAGAATATAGTACTGTTTATTCAATATATTTTTTTTTTGTAATTAAAGAAATTGAGAGCGAAAATAATAGCAGAAAAAAAGTTTGTTAGTTCTCATTTTTAAATAGAATTGAGATAAACCATAAAAAGTGATTTTCTTCCAAAAAATATTTCATGAATAGTGTATCTTGGTTTTCGTTCTTCTATTTAATAAAAAAAAAAAGGAAAGTAAAAAAGAAAGCCAAAAAGAGAGGGGGGAAAAAATAAAAGTAGAGAGAAAAAGAAACGATAAGCGATAACGTATAAATGGCAATTGCATTTCAATTATTCTCTTTTATGTAATTTCCTCCTCTTACACTTTTTTCATTTAATTTTTACTTAATTTTTGCGTAGCGTGATATCAAAAAATTGTTCTAAACCCATTATCAAAAGAACTTTTGCTCTAGTTTACGAGTTATAAAGATAATTATTTTGGTCACGATAATCGATTTTCTTTCGTTTTTATATATTTTAGAATAATATAACTTTAGTTGGAATGATTAAAAAATCGATTAAGATGAGTCATTAACTCGCTTTGAATCATTCATCTGTCCGGCAACTACTTCCATCCACTACTGGACGGGACCAAAAACTATACCCCGAGAATATTTAATTTATAAAGATAATTTACTAATGGAAATAAAAATTTATATAAAAAAGAAATTGATTACGGCATACATAATTTTAAGAAACTAGGGAATTCTGTTAATTTTGTTAAGTAAACATCATTATCCGTATATTGCCTATAAAGTTTTAATTGGCCGCGTTAGATATTTATGTATTCGCAACAACGAAATTTTTTTTATTTTATTGTTTTTTTTTCTTTCTTTACAAATACATCTATGGCGACTTAATTTTGACTGCGAAGACGATCATAAGGGGGAAAAAATGCAATAATTCTGTAACAAATCAAGCAATAATTCAATATAGAATATGAGCTTATATGGGAATTTATATATCTGTATATATTCTTTGAAATAAAATTTCGGAATCCTATTTCAGATCTTTCAATATATCTTTTGTCTAGAAATTTTCCATATCGCTGTCAAATTCAAAGTCTTTTACTTCTTCATACTATTTATTATTGAATACAGCGAAAAAAATATAAAAAATACATCATTATTTAGATAAATATTCGCGCCTATCAAGAACATTTTGCCGAGTAATGCCTATCCGAAATAAAATACTTTTAGTATATTTTATGACAAATTTTATCAATTTAATGATTAATAAATGTGGATTAAGTCTTATTTAAAATTATAGGCTCTGTTTTTGTTAAAAAATTTTAATATATAAGTAAAAAAACGATATATTTCGGTTTGTTACTTATTGTAAAATAAAGGACAATATATCATTATTATTGAAATGTAGAGATTTTTATTCATTAGCGTTTTTTTTTTTTTTTGTTTTAACTTATTTTTTACCATTATAATTATGAGAAATTCAGATAAAATTATTTTATTTTTACATCATTATAATTCTCTACCGTTGAAATTTTATCGAATAGTTTCGAAGTCCACAACAGATGGCGTCAAAGTAAACATTAGATTGGGTTCGGTAGACATTTTGTGATATTCAAATAGCTAAAAAATGAATTTATAAATGTGAAAAAAAAGACGGCATTTCTTCGTTACTATTTATTTAGCAAAGACATGAAAATACAAATTTTTCCACAGATGCTTGTCTTTTTTTTTTTCAACCGTTGTTTTAGTTTCACTTCTTTTTTTTTCTTTTTTTTCTATTTTAGGACAAAGAAGATTATGGAATTTGGCAAAAATCCCCTTTAAAAATGTCAACAGGTGGGGATTAATTTTATAACTAAACGCAACGTTTCTCCTTCTTAATCCCAGAATCCTTCTAGGAAAGACAAATTGGTGATTTATCGAATCTCTAGCATGGATGACTCACAACGGCTGAACAATAAGAGAATGACAGTTTTAGAAGGGGAAACATTACAATTTTCATTGTGTAATCGGATTTTAAACTCTTAACTGTGCCTTCTTTGCACTCAATTTACTCTTTCTTTAATATATCCATATTGGCCAATCACAGACAAATCTGAAATCAAATCATAATTTTTTTTTTCATGTTTATATATTACATATACATATATATAAAAGTTTAAATTATAAAATATAGAGAATCGTTTTGAAAAGTATCAATACTGTATTTAGAAAATTATTGTGAAGACTTTAGTTTTACAAAATGTGGCACCATAATACTACAGCAGGAACAACAGGAGCCACTAACTGAATGGCGTTATAAATAAATCTAATTGAAGTTGGAGTTGGCAAAGTTTAAAGAAAGCTTTCCTCTTTTTCTTTTCTTCCTTTATCTACTGATAGATTGAATTTACTTCCACTATATAGGAGCATTTATAGATGATGAGGTAGACTTTCTATATTGAATTTTGTTATTTGTATTCTAAAGCTATATATGTCATGATTTTGTTTCAGTATCGCTATAATTGACCAATTCAAATCACACATTTAGAAAGACATTGGTCTCTTCTTTCGAATGCCGTCGTTATTAAACATGGCGTGAATTAACGTCAATTTTTCGACGGAGTAGTCACATCATATTTTTCTCCCTTTTAATTTTTTTTTTTGTTGCGAGAAACTGATTCGGACTCGTACAAGGCACAGCTGTCTCTGAGATTTGCATATTGCCCCCTACTCAAGCTTCTTACATATCTCGTTTCTCACTTTTTTTTTCGGAGCACGTACAAGAATACGCGGACACCAAATCTTCTCGGTTGTCCAGAAGTAAAATTACGACATATGTCAGCAACACAGAACAATGACAACAGGAATCAAGGACGTTGCAAGGAAGCTAGCGAGATGGAATGATTTGTTTGATGAACCGTTTGGCGCTGCAATGAAAAAACACTCATTAAAATCAATCGAATAATCTAAAATATTTATTAAAAAAAAAATTTAAAAATACTGGAATACCCTAGTTTATAAAATATTTTAAAACATTGAACTGAATACTAGATATAATATTTGTTTTATATTTTATTGTCAATGGACTTAAGATCTTGCCTGTCAATTTCTATTGATTTTTCTCTGTTAAGAAAATGGAATATATTTTTTCTTTCAAAGCATTTTTTAAAATTAAGAAGTTTATAAAATATTTTTTTTTAATTTTTAGCACATCAAAAATATTTTTGAATTTGATTTTCTTTTAAATAATACAAACTTAAATTTAATTAACATTATTTAGTATATCTTATTTAGATTTAAAAAAATTATTGCGATTTTATAAACTTTTTTTATTTATCTATATTTTACAAGTTAATATAATTACTGACTATCAATTTACATATATACAATCTAAATCTTATTTTTTAAAATCTATCTTTAAAAATTTAGATGATTAAAAATATAAAACGTAGAACGTCTTATATATAAACGTATAAAACGTCTAATTTTAATGATAGATGATCTTATGCAAAATTTTTATTTTTTAAAATAATATGTATATAAAATTATAGAAAATTAATTTTTTTTTTTTTTTTTTTTGTACATCATTAAAATAAAAATATTATTTTCATTTTTTAAATTTGATCGCTTTTTTTCAAATTCATAGCAAAAACGTTTCAGAGTATGTAACAAAAATTCGGATATTTTTATATTATTTAGTGTATTATCTATAATTTTTTTTCGGAATTTACTCATTAAAAATTACTAGAATTTTAAATATTGTTGATTATTGAAGATTATGTTAAAATTTAGAAAAACTTTGCATCTAAAATATTTAGATGCAAAAGAAAGACAATTAGTAGTTTTTGCTTTTTTTTATATTTATTCTCATATCCGGTTTCGATATTATAAAAAAACTAACCATTGTGTGAATGAAATTTCGAAATTATCCAAAGAAAAAGTTTTATCTGAATTAAAAATTGTAGTATTAAGTTTTCATTAGACAGCATGCTATAAATATGAATTTTTTTTTTTTTTAAATATATAATTTTGTAATTTAAAGTTTTGAATATATTTTTGTCATCGTCTAAAATAAATCACGTTCTTCCATTTTATGATTTTGAATGATCCATAATATTCTTATTTTTCAGTTCGGATGGATTAATTACAGATTTTAAGTTTAATAATAATAAATTTTTTCAAGATTATTTCATGAAAAAATCTTTATAAAAGTTGTCAACAATTGAGTTCTTCAATTATGGAATTATCTTTATCCAAGATCATGGTGTTTCTCAAATATCATTAATATTATTTAAATTTATGATAATTTTGAATAAATAATTTTAAAATAGGCCTATAGGATATTTACAAAAATCGTACAAAATTAAAATTTAATAATGAATTTAATTAAAATAAAAAAGTATATCTATTGTTCAATATTTAGCATCAATTAAAGTTGCGGTTCGTCCATATTTGAGCATTTATGTGTCGATTGAAATGAACTGTGGTTCTAATTCAAAGATTAAAATCACTTCTAATTTTCTTGATTTATCGCATTTATGAAGTTGGAATTTCTCAATGATTGGATACCTGAAAGACACATTAGATGAGGAGACTAATCTCTTGAACTTCTCGATCTCCAGACATAACTCCATTTGATTTTTCCTGTGAGGTTATGTCAAAAACGAAATCAATGAGCAACGAACTCAAGAACTTACAGGAATTGGGAAATCGGATACGAGAGACAATTTCAAGCATATCTCTCTACATTTTAGAAAGAACGTGGTTAGGATTGAAATATCAGCTTAACATTATATGCGCTACAAACGGTGCTCACATTGAATTGCAATGATGCTATTTAAGATCCCGAGTACACATACTTCATTGTTTAATGAGTACTATCTTGTAATCATCATTTATAATAAAGCTTTTAAGTCTCAAATTGAAACTTTCCTTCGTAGACATCCTATATAAATAACAAAGAATTATGCTCGATAACGGATAGCGCATTACGATAAACGTTATAAATTCTACTTTTATCAATTATGTATTGTTCACTTGCTATGCATACATACATACATATAACTGAAATGATCGTTTATATGGTAAGTAAACTAAATTCAATTAGTTAATTCCGCAAAATCTATTGGAAAGAATTGAAAATCTATTTAGATAATGAAGATGTAGATTAACAAATATGAGAAGTCGTTAACAAGTTATCCAATTTAGTATAAACTGACTTCCATATTATAATTTTGCATTAGTAAAGATTTTATATTATTACTGTACTTGTATTCAGCGATGTTTCTTCAATAGCGATGTTTTTAAAATCATTAAGTAACAAGGTTTATTATATATAAACCTTGTTACTTAATGATTTTAAAAACAGATTGCTTATTAAATTCGTTTCTAATTTTTAATAATTTTTGAGGTATAGATATTTTAATATCATTAATTTATATTCGAATATTCGATAAATATAGAATATAAATTGCCAATATTAAAATAGAAGTTCTACATAGCATTTTAAGCTATTTAAATCGATCGTAAAAAAAATAAAAACCATTATATATTAAAAGCTTTTTTTGCATTATTTTATCACGAATTTTTATTGGAGTTTTGGGAATTTTCGGTCCTTTTTTTTTTCATTTATTATTAAAAATATAAAGGATTTTTATCAGTCGATTAATATGAATATTTATTAAAAACTGTTCTGTATTGTTTTTAAAATTTATTGTTTTATGATTTATAAGTATGCTTTAGTTATTTTTCTTACTATAACATAATGTATACGATTAAAAAAAAAAAATGTATATTTGATATAAGTTTAAAAAAAATCTATTTAATCTCAAATGCTTTTATAAAACGAAAATTTGAATAACAAAAACATTTTTTATGCTCCGTAAATATTCATATTTAATATAAAAACTTAATATATCCTTTAAAATAAATTTGCATATTTATAAAAATTTATTATTCTAAGTAATTTTATTCAGTAGGCTTTAAGAAAAGAGGGGGAAAAAATATTCGCAATTTTTATTATTATTATTTTTTTGCTATCTTACGAATATTCGCTTATATTTAAATGGCATTCATTAATTTACTATTATTATTATTATTTATGTATTATAAAGAGCAAGATTTTAAAATTTTACTACTAAATTTAAAAATTTAATGTACATCATCATCATAAAATATTTAAGCTTATATAGAGATAAAAATAATAATAATAATAATAATAAAATATATGAAAAAATTTAAAAGTTTTTAATATATATATTTTTTCTTCCTATATAACTAAAAAGTTACGTTATCGTAGTAATAAAAGTGCATTAAAAAAATATCAATAATTTGTAAATGCAACAGAAATTTAAATAAATATTTCCGATTATTATATTTAAGTAACTAATATTTATTAAAATATTATTATTATTATTATTATTATTTCTTTCCACGCTTTATGTACACGAGATACTCAAAAAATAATATTTGAAATATAAATGTGAAGATAAACAGAAAAACTGAAAATATACATTTTGCAATAAAATAAATTTATTTCCAAAATATTTTGAAAAATACAATTAAAATTGATAAAAATTCTAACCATAGAGAATAAAATCGATGAACAAAATTACACAGTATTATTATATGTTTTCAATAAACATTCAAATAATATTAAATAATTAGTGGTTAATATAAAATAATTGAAATTTCGTGTAATTGTTAATATATATATAGGCTATATAATGTTCTAAAGAGGAAAGAAAAGCAGGGAAACCATGATGCCAAGCAAACAGGTTAATGCCTGGCGATCGATTAACATATCATCTTAACCTATTCAATGACCTACAGTTCTTATATTGATTATTTATATTATTCGATGAAGAATTTCAAAAGTATTTTCTTAGTTGAAGTTATACCTACAACAATTGACAAATCTATTCATTGTTTGGCTTACAATTTATATAATTTTGAGAGAAAACGTCTGAAGTAGTCGAAAAACTCAGTTCGATCTGATACTTAAAAAAGAGAAATTTAACTATTATCCAAAAAATCTGATGATTTATTTTTTCTTTTACTGAATGGTTTCTGAATTTAAATTATAAAATAAAAAAGTGTGCTATTTAATAATAAACTGCTTCGATTATTTTTCACACGAGTGTATGAAAAGAATCTGATTCTACAGCAAATATCTCGGATATAAAGAAAATGACATCATAAGAGAACTGCAAGTAGTAGTATAATCGGATAGCTACTTATTCTTCGTATTAAAAAAAGGAAAGAAAAGTCAATGGCTGAATCAGAGATGATCCCTTAGAGAAGCAGAGACAACCTTAAGCTAGTCATTATTTAGGTGCGAAGAAAGTTGGCAAGATATCATAAGTACTAAGTGGAGAACTGTCAATAGCAGATCTCCAAGAAAACGGATTGTCTTATTAAACAAATATGAGAAAACGGATTCGGTTGAGTCAACATCTCGGTTGGATTTCTAGTTTGGTTGACGACAGGAGGTGACTACCTACCATAAACGGTCATCGTTTTGTCAGCGGCCACTGTTTGGAAGGAAGGAGCATCTGCAGAAATTTCGCATCTGTATTCGCCTGCGGTAGAAGACGAAACGTCACGAAGATACACGGTACCGTTGTTAGAATGCTCAATCTGAAAAGAAAGAGCAAATTGTTTTCATTCCAGCTGTTAATTAATTGGATTCTTACACTAAATGGAAGTACAAGTAATTAGACATAGAGGAATATTTTTGTCTCCAAAACGAATAATATTGTCCAAATCGAATAATTGAAAATGTTAAAAGATAATACATATGAAATATTTGATTTAATTAATAAACACTGTAGGAAAAGACGATCTTTTTTATCATTTTAAAATAAGAATTTTTATAATTAATCGATAGTTTGCTAGATAATTTGGAATAATTTTCTAAATGTTTCAAATTACTTTTTTTTTTTTCTTTTCCTTTAATAATGAAATTGCAGTAGAATTTTATAACTTTATTATTACGGTATATTACCTTATCATGCACGCATATACTTTAAGTTATAAGAATAAAATAGTTGCTGCATTAATTAAAAATAAAAAAAAAAATAATA
The DNA here is from genome assembly GCA_011317285.2 of Androctonus mauritanicus. Classification (NCBI taxonomy): domain Eukaryota; kingdom Metazoa; phylum Arthropoda; class Arachnida; order Scorpiones; family Buthidae; genus Androctonus; species Androctonus mauritanicus. The sequence goes on along the minus strand of WUQG02454169.1, from coordinate 19,736 downwards.
AAACTAAATATGTTATATTAAAAAATTAACTAATCTGCATTCTTTAAAACTTTATATAAATTTTAAGATCAAAATGATTTTTACTTTTTGTTAAGAATTATCTTTTATTTAGTCGGTACTACTGTACGTATAAATTTTTAAATACTTTTTTTTTTTAATTGCTAAATTTATTACAAAAGTAGATTATTTTATATTATATAATAAAATGCAGACTTCAAAAATGTAATTAATCAGTTAATTACATTTTCGAGGAAATTATTAGAAAATTTTCTTAAAAGTTAATTCTTAAATTTAAAAAAAAAATAAAAAAAATTAAATGTTTTGCTAGTTCATTTTTAAAACAAATGAACAATTCTTTTATAGAAAAACTGCTTAGATTTGTTAATTATACATATCATCTTTATTGAAAATAATTTGCTATAATTTTTGATTATATAGCGAGAATAATATCTATACTTTGGTTAATGATAATAAGAAATGAACAATATCTATCTCCTTGACAAATTAATGTGCCATACCATTGCTAATTACAAAATTATTGTCAGATATTTAGAAGATAATTAAAAGATTGTTGTTATGCAATTCATCAAAGACGATATCTCAAACTTCCATTCAAATTACTGATTATAATGATAACTTTAAATTAATTAGTGGTTTTATCACGATTTCAGAAATAAGATATTATATTGACTAACTTCTGTAATATTTAAAAATTTTTAATCTTAGCTATACACGTTTCGTTTCGATTCTGAAATAAATAAGTTTACGTGTTGTTGTAATCAAAATTCTTTAGTTAAATGACTATATCGCATTTTTAAACTGTTATGAAAATAGTAAAATACGAATTTGAACTTCCTGATATTTTATCAGTGTAATGTAGATCTACTAAAGACAAGAAGATTCATGCAACCAACATGGTGTCTAAGGAATTCTAATACGATGCTTCTGCTATCCAACTAAACTATTGATTTCCAATCTATGTTGCATGCATTGGTCTGATGTCTTAAACTGCATACATCTAACTTTTTTTTTTTTGGAGAACAAAATATAAAACGTTTTTAAAATTAATATATTTCTGAACAGTATTTATTTACCATAATATATTTTTTTTTTATATATTTACTCTACTTACATCGACATCGATTCCTTGGAGAGGGAAGAATTGACCGGGCGGCTTATCACTTGGAACGTAACGATAAAATTCCATATTATTTCTATACCACTTTACAGAATACAAAAGATCACCTTCTAATTCGAAAGCACACGTTAATCTAACTCTCTCTCCTACTGCTACAGAACTAGGAACGTCTAAAGAAATTAAACGAAGACATGCGATTCCTGTAAAATAAAAATAAAAAAAAAATATATGAATAAATTATTGTGATAATTATTTCATGAGTTATAAATATAAATTTTCTCAAATTCCTTTCTTAATTGTCTACATTCAAGGAAAGGAAAATTTTCTAGCATAATATAAAATTCACTCTTAATATAATTCATAGCGATACCATTCCGGCAACCATTCGTGATTTCATACAAAATTTAAATGTTTACTTGACATAGAATATTAAAGTTTAAAAATCTTTTATTAATTTTAAAATATTCGGGTCAATTGGTAGCGGAACAGGCTAATTTTCGAATTAATGGAGAATAGTTCAAAAACTATCTCAATGGTTGTAAAATTATCGATTTAAACCATTTAAGTGTAATTAGTTGCATGTTTTGAGAGGAAAAAAACTCTGTTTAAGATAATAAATATGGCAAGTAATTCTGGCGATCGGGCATTCGTGTCACGATCCATGTTTCTTCCCGCTATCGCTCTGTTTAATTGGACAGACGGAACATATGTCGTTGTTTCATGGTTCAACGATTTTGCCTTGCGACTGTATTCACTTTTACCAGGATCGTGATAAAATTACAGGCTATTGTATGCTTGTTTTACTGATAAATTTCCTAAGCAAACTTTCTTACATGGAATTCTTCTTCTTAAAAAATAATAATGATTTTAAATGAAACAGGTATCATAAAATTATACGACATTGCAATATTACATTAGTTTTCACATATAAAAAAAAAAAAAAACAAGCAAAGAAAAATTAATGATTAGTTCACCTAGTCGACAGTTAGTCTGGTGTAAATGGAATCAAATTAAAGCAAAGTGGATAGTGACAAACAAACCGGCCATTTCGTTTCAGAGAAGAACAACATAAATTGAGCTTGACAATAGCATGTTAAACTGAATTGCTTCAGTTAGTTAAGGTTTTGTTTTGCTGTTTTCTCTATAAGGAATATTATCATCGAGAATGTAATTAGGCCGAACATGTACTTATATTAAATCTGAGAGGAAACTATTTAATTAGAAGTATTACTCTTAATATTCTCGTAACCGCAAAAACAAATTGATTATATAAACATATTGTCCAGAGTCCTGCATATTATTTATGTATGTTTTTCGCACATTCAGACCAAATTTAAGTAATTAATGTTTAATCATATTACTAATATATCTAGCATTATTAACGTAGATATAAACATAGGAGATTAAACTTCTTAATTCGCATATATGTGTGGTTAAATTAATTATTTGACTTTGAATAGGAAGTATATGATGGATGTATTAATAATGAAACATATATATATATATATATATATATATATTTAATATAGGAAGAAATATATAAATGGAAAGTCTTGCTCCACTTATGAAAAGAGATATAAAAATAATTATAATTAATCATTAATACGAAAATGGTATTATGATGACAAGAACATTAATTTATAATGAACTATAAAATATAATTTATACAGCTATTATTTAAAATTTTCTGAATACGATTTCAAGTATGGAAAATTTATGGTATGTTTTAAATGTTGATGATGATATATGTTTACTATTATTAAGAACTTAATTATACTCAAGAATTCATAAAATAAAAAGCTCTATTTTGTTATATGTATACACTTTTATTATTAAAAAAAATTTTATAGTCCATATTTTGGGCTATCATCAGTTAAAAGCATAAAATACGAAAGAATTTTTATATTCTATGCTTTTAGCTGATGATATTTCACAAAGTTATACGACATAAAATGTTTGATAATTTATAAATGTTGTAAAAATGTTTATATTTTTATCCTATGGTAGAGTTTTTGTTTTGTAGATGATATGTGTTTACTTTAATTTAAAAATATTTGATGAATAATCGTAATTTTTACGAAATTTTCTACTTATTGATATGCTATATTAAAGCCTTATTTTTCTGCATCTATTTTGAAGTTCATGTTATATCATTAAGATTAAACTCTAATGAAAAGCATTTATGATATATTAATTCAACATCATTATTATTATTATTCTGCGATATAGATCAATGGAATATGAAAAACGGGTAAAATAAATAAATCGTCAATATTCTTTCCCTGTTAAAATTAATTCTATTTACTCCGATTTATTGTACAAATAAAAGTAGATTTAAGAAATGCATAGATGGGTTATCTTTAGAATACGATGAAAGGCATAGAAAAATAGATTAGTCGATTTTTTAAATAGAAAGCGAATTCTATTGTTACCCATTTTATCATTTACAATTATTTTTTTTATTCCTTTCACGATAAAAAAAAAATTCACTATTTCTTTTCCTTAGTAAATTTTTATAATACTTTTAGTTATGTAATCAATATTTCATTTTATAAAATTTTATATTAAAATATATCAGAAAAATGAATATTCTATTTTCCAGAATCGATTGTTTAAATAAATGAATGAATTTTTATTCCATAATTAAATAAAAATATTCCTGTTCCAAAAATGGAAAGAATATAAGAAGTGGGAGATTCAAGATTGTTTATAGCAATACTGTAATAATGTTGCTGAAATAATTGAATAAATATTAGAATAGCATTTTTATGATTATTCAATACTATATTTTATCATTAATTATAATCGAATTATCGAATAATTTAGTTTTTCTCTTAAATATTTTATCTATATTATCTCAATTCACTCGTTAATTTTAAAAATCCCATATAGTACAGTGCTTATGTTTTCAAGCGAATAATTATGCTTACAAATTACTTTAAATTTTTTGCTTCTAATTTTTAAGAATTAAATAAGTTTGCTAATTAAATTTGTAAAAAGTTTATATTATCAAATTTTATTATTTATTCAATTTTAATGCATTATACCTTCTAATTAATCGTTTATAGTTAATGCTTAAATGAGTTGGTTATATTATTTTACCCCCTTTGAATAAATTTCTGCATTCTAGTTTAAAGACTTAACGAATCCTTATCTTACAATACATTGTTCATTATATTTAATCACTTTAATTTGTATTACTGATAGAAGATGTCTACCTCCTACAGTATTTCATCAATAGTCCTTTGTCTGGTTAAACTATTAATCTAGCATAGAAATCATTGTATTTAATCGTCTAAATTAAATATTGACTTTATATAAAACTTATATTTCATTTTTAATATGAAAATTTAATAAATTTATAATCTTGAAGAGAGAAATTTTTGAAAACATCATCTTGTTTTTAAACTGAGATTGCGAAAACATTATGATGTTTTTAATTATTAAAGTAAACTATTTATACTGCATATATATTTCTTATTATTTTAGAATTATTCTCATTTGATTATAAAAATAATTTAATTTTAATTCAATATTTTCGATTCGAATCGCAGTATTTGGCTAAGATAGGGATCATAAATATCTAACTGGAGAAAGAAGTTTATTTTGTTAATAATATTTTGACTGATAACAATTTGTTGTTTCCAATTCAATTATCTTTTGCTTCAGATCATTTTACACTTAAATTTTTGATACGAGTTTGATATGATTCAATAAATTTAAGCATATGTTAAAGCATGCAAATTAGCAATAAGTTTAAACAAATTAGTCAGGATCATAAATAGCTAAAAATTTTCACTAGATATCATCATTATAATCATTTAGTAATTCAAATACTAAATAATTTCAAGCTCTGAAGCACTCAACGTTAATCCAAATGCAATATTCACGATGGTTAAATGATACATGTTGATGCATAAGCATATCATCAAAATGAACTACAGCAATGTAAAGTTTTCAACATAAACGCTATATAGATATTGATCTTGATGACCAGTTTGATAATTTTTTAAAAGAAAATTCCTATCGTGAGGTTGCCAGGATTGTTATCAATCAATCTGATATACACTATTCAATAACAAAATCGAAAAATTAAATTTGACGAGGTACGAACTTAAATGATCAACAATCATTTAAGTTGAAACAAAAGTGGCATTGTGACAAGATAACAGCAATAGTGATAGGAAAAAAAAAAAAATGAAAAAGAAAGATTGAATAGAGGAGACGCATACCTCCTATTACCTCGGAAGAGCAGTTTAATCTCGCTTCCTTTCCTTTTCAGTTTGCCATTATTGGAAATAGCTGGTCTTTCTAACTCTCCATATGTCTGGTGTGTGTGTGTGTGTGTGTGTGCGACTTTCTGGTTCAACCGGATACTTTACACTATCTCATCAATCAAAACTATTGTTTCTGAGGTTGAAGAATAGAGGGAGGGACTCGAGAAAAACGCACTTCCATAAAACTCCTTGGTAACGATAGAAAAATTGGCGATATTGGAAAACGAAAGTATTCGAATATTAGATACAGTTCTTGGACAGGTGATGAGTTATAGGAACAAAATAAAACTTAATCAGAAAAGCAATAAAGTCCTGTATATGCAACTTAATTTTATAATATGCTAATGAGATTTTTAAACAATTTTTTTTTTTAATTTTGTTTAAATATCTCTTATTTGGATACAACTTAGATTAATACTTATAGATACAAGTAAGAATTGATACTAACTTTTAAAAATCACATTTTATCAAAATATGATTTAAAAAAAAAAATTCGACTTTAAAAGCATTACATTGATAATTAATATAAAATTTAAATAATTCATAATTTACACATTTTTCACAAACTTAGAACTATTTTATTTTTAAATGGAACACAAAATGTCGTGAAAGTAATTATTAAAGTGCATAAAAAGAGCATTTTAGAATATTAATCTCGTTCGTAAATTGCTATTAATAAATATATTCATTTTATAACAAATTTTTATTATTTTAAAATTCCCAAATTGATTCTTTACATCACAGCTGGTGTTAATTGTCAATCAAGGAAGTGAAGACAACTTTAAGTACTTGTCTCTCTCAGATTACTGCGATGTCTCAACGTAATTGTCGAAGTGAATCAGTGAAAAGGGTAGATTTTTATTTTTAGCAATTTGGTATCTTATGATACATTAGGGAGGCGAGAAAAACCGTAGAAAAGGTTTGAGTAATCAAGATAGTCGCCCGTTTACGTGTCTCTAGGGCATAAATAGAGATAGTATGTTATGGCACATCCACAACTGAAATTATTATACTTTCTGTATTAAAGAACTTGAAATGTAACATATTTTATTTTTATATCTCAAGTATTAATTCCTAGAATGATGACATTATAATGAATTATTTTAATTCGAGCTTTCTAACTAGAAACGTTCTCCTTAATTTTTGTTGATTGATAAAATCAGTTATTCCTTATAATATCTGGAATGGAAAGTATCTGAAAACAGTCAATTTTGATTTATCTGTTAATCTATATTAGCTATCAGATGAGCTCTATTGATCAGATTACCTGCTATGATCGGAAAATGTGCTTAAAATATAGCACTTTTATTTGTGGCACAGACTTGACGAATTGAGTTGATGCCTTTAATAAAAAATAAATGTTGAACTACCGAGCATAGATTCAAAAATTGCTTTTTACGTATTGATATAAAGAATAACTTGTTTTTAATATTTTAAAACATCGCTTTTTCGCGAAGTGAATGTGTGATCTGAACATTCGACCTTGGGAAATATCCTAATCGATAAAAAGCCTTAGCTTTCATTTTCAAGGACAAAAATAAGGTATTCTCTGATATTTCTCGACAATAAAAATTAAAAATATAATTTTAAATATTTTATTATATAATGTAAAAAAAAAGAAAAAAATAAGATTAAAATCGAAAATCAATTATTGCAGTTTCTCTCCTGTTTAAATTATAGAAACGAATAAATGCAGTTTTAATTAATCGATCAAATTTATTTCTTCAAATTAAATATTTAAATTGAAGTATAATGGGTAAAAGAGTCTGATCTGATGGTGAATTTTATATTAATATATTTATTTATTTCGGTATTAAAATATTTGAAAAATAAAAATAAAAAATAAAAGTACAGAATGTATAAAGAAACTAGAAAAATAATACTATAGTTATCATAGTTTATATCGGTATAAGATATGCTAAATATATCTCTAGCTAAATCAGTTTATAATCGATATATATATTTTTTTCTTTTGTGAAATTACGTATAAAAAGTTGAATTTTTCCATAAACTACTTTACTTTAAAAGCGAAAAATGCTAACAAAAGCAGTTACATTTTTTAAATCAGACATAGTTTTCCTTAGAATATTTTCCATGTTCTTTTCCTATTTTTTTTCTTTATCCCATCAGAACAATTTTCGTATCTCCCACTCCTCTTTCTATTCTATCTGCAGTAAACATGATTGAAACCATCTGCTATGAATAAATTAAACTGGAGATGGAAAGTTGCTCTCTCGAAATAAATTGAAAATTCACTTCTCGGCTATTTTAATATTAAAATTGATGTTTCCGAGAAATCCTGTTGAGGTACTCCAGATATTACACCTCTTCAGAAGAGAAAAGAACTTAGTATGATTGATGGACATACGGAGTTGAAGGTCAAGCTTTGATTGGTCAAACTTAGAAGAACAAGGAAGAAATCTTCTGCACATTTTCATGTTAACTAATGAGTTCGTAAATAATGTGTGACTAGCGTAATTTTGAATTAACTAAAAGCACTTTTAAGAAATTAATTTCTCCTTCCCGTCTATAGGAATTACTACTCGCAGTAAATAAAGCGTTTAATGCGCTACCTTCCTTTTCTTTCTTTTTTTTTTGCAATTGAATGCTATTTTTGTTTAGCGAGTTTTTATCAAATTAAATTATAATTATTTTTAATATTATTATTAATTTCTAATAAATACCTTATTTGTAAATAAATATAATGTTATATTAATACACAGGATTGGTTTTAGCGTTAAATGTTAGATGATTAAATTAATTACTTTTATCCATTATAAATCTAGAGAATTTTGATAGAATCGCATAAAAATAATAAAACTGAAGAATGTTTGATTTTGTAAGCCTACTACTTAATAAATTATTGAAATAATTAATATAACAAAGAATTTCTCGGAAGAATCGGGAATTTTTCTGTCTAATTATCTGTTTATGTTTCCAATCTCTAATAATATAAGAAAATATCTTGATGTCTGTTTGCAGCACTTCCACGATGACAATGGGTTACTGCAATGCAAATCGTGGTCAAAATCGGCCTGGGATTGAGTAATTTTTGAATCGGGACGAAAACGCATGTTTAAATGCGTATTTAATCTTTCAAGTTCAAATTTGGATATTGTTTGGCCCTTCAATTGCCGTAGAAGATTTAAGAACGGTATATACTATTTAGATTCGGGAGAAATAATTAGGGAATGGATCACAGACACAAAGGTGATATCATGTAACATCCAATATTGTCTTGCGTGAGACGTCATTAATCCCATGACTTCATTAGGAAAGCATATGACAATAATGGAATAAGAGCATAAATGATGTCGATATACGATTTCACTATAACATAATAGTGAATATGATGATCCATATATACAAATAGGGAAAAATATGTGCAAGAAATGCTTGAACGATGCCGAACTGTCCGCTAATCTAAAATATTATAATATAATATTGTATATAATTAAAAAAATTTAAATGCATTAGTAATTAGTTTATGCATCAATGTTAATATAATTCGCATTAATAATACTTCAGGGAACTAATGAATAACTTTTCCTTTTCATTTCAAAAAGAATAAGAAAAAAAAAAAAAAAAAGCATAATTCTTATTGTAAGCATAAAAGCATTTAGTCAGGGAAAGGCAAATAAAACAAAAATTTTGCTAAAAGAATTTTCAAAAAATCTTTAAATTATTAGATTTAATGTGAAATTTATCTTTAGTTATTAAAATGTTTTTGCAACTAAGAAGTTGCATTATATGAAAGTTTAATATGGCATTTTTTATATAATAAATTGTAAATTTAATTATAACTAATACCATATCATTGCATTATGAAAAATAATTCAAAATTCGTTTTCTAAATTCAATTTTTATATCTCTTTTATAAATTAGATTCTAAATTTCTTATCATCAAGATAAGCGTGATGTATTAAACTGTTTCATTCAAATTTACCTTTTTTTTTTTTTCTTTCTTCTTCTGTCAACTGTTAAATTAATATTCGGATTGAAAAGATTAAACTGAAGGAAAATTTCTCTCGTAATCTTATTTTAATAGTACAGTGTTTGCTTCTTTATCTTATTATTGCAAGTTTTGAGTATGCAAATTATTATATTTTAAATCGTTAAGTATAGACTAACGAACACAAAAATTAATTACTGGGATGTGTTGTTATCTGTAACATGGTTTACGATATTGGTTTCGTGAGTCTTCGTGACGCTTGTTACAAGTTCATATCAAATAAATTGTTAAATGGCACTTTATCAATAAAACTCTTTACATGTAACATCCAGTAACTTAAAGTGACACAGCATAAGTCTATAGTCATGGCGAACTGGATAGTCCAGTGACTTAGGTTGTCTCTGGTGGCAATTAACGTCACTTTAAAACCGACGGCTCTCGTCTCACGTCTGACCATTAACTTTTACGTCTTCTAGTTCTTAATGGTATCTTGGGTGTGAGAAAGAAAAGATAGAAGCTAAGGAAGATTTATCAATCCAATCCATAGGTTCTAGGTCATTGAATCTATTTAGATGTATATTGCTCGTAAGTAATTATTTTCGAGAAGTGATCTATTTTTTTATGATGTATACAGCATATCGCAACAAGTTGTAATTATGATATACCAAGTTGTATATTGATACTGTATATGTAATAGTTAAAGTCGAGCCGAATAACGATTTAAATGCTATCACTTTATAGGCTATGTTCGAACAGGACTATTGAAACTAAATTAAATTTTTATGTTATTCCAGAAAGTGAAAGAATCTTACCGATATCGATAGAAAGATTGAAAAATTGACTCCGTTAGTCAATACAAATCTATGGCGTTCAATATATTGATTAAAATATATCTTGCAAAACGACTCGCGTTTGAATCCAATTGACAATTTCGCATTTCTTAGGATCTTACACAAAATGAAAGTTTCAGCAATCAGTTCAAGAGGTTAGAATCGATGGTTCTGGTAAACTATAGAAGTCTTTCAAGTCGTCCAATGCGATCGCCAGTTTAAAAGAAGTGAAAAGAAAAACATCTAAGAGTAAAGAATAAAAAAGAAATCGAATTTCTTTTCTGTTCCATTCAAAGTTATTTTACCATCTTTTGAAGTGAAAAACTATCTTAAGATAGACCTATATATAAAATCGACCAGTGAGGAGAGGAAAGTGTTAGAGATGCTAGAAGCACCTAAAGGATTTGCGCCCCAACGAGGTGCGCAATGGACCATGAATTCGTGAAGAACCAAATGTGTAACGAAAAACAGGGATGAGGGTTCGTGACCTGTTTCCTAACTCCGTCCCTTTCATTCATTGATGGAGACTTCGGTGACAGTTTTTTCCATACCCCTGGGACGTAAAGACAGCCGAAAGACTGATTGCTCTCTTGATTATTTATACTTTTTCCAAAGGATAGCGAGTACCTTCAATTTCAACAATTGCCTTATCATTTTCTTGCTAGAAAAACAACTTGGAATAAATTATTTTATATAAATAACTTCCAGAAACCATTCATCGTACAAATAACTTCGATTTATTTCTCTACATAATGTTTATCGCAGTTAAATCAAAAAATAATAAATTATAAAGTAAAAATGGCAGGAATAACTTTTACAAGCAACGTTTCATCAGTTTATTATTTGCAACCATGTTAACAGAAACATCGAAATGGCTAACATAAAAACACAACTGGTAAACAAGGCATTTCTATCATTTTAATTTCAATTGATTCTGTTCGAAGATTGTGCACTAACTTCGACTTGTATTGTCAAAGAATTCTTATAGTTAGACAATCAAAAGATCATGTTCTGGACTGTATTGTGTATTCCTGCAAATTTTGTACTGTGTGGAAAATTATTGAAATTCCGGCGACGGATTCTGTATTGGCCCAACCTCTTTCAGATAGTTTAGCAACAAATGATACCATTGTGTCAGTGCAATGAATCGCTAGCGGAAGATAGATTATTGGTGGTCTAGAGAAAAGTATCTTAGACAACTCAAAATGATGTTTAGAGTCAGAGACACCATAACAAATTGAAATTACACTTTGGCCTAACACAAGACGGGTGGAGACAGTCCAGTTGTCTAAACGTATTTTCAAAACATTATAATAAATAACGAAATCATTTATTATATGCAAACTACGAATATCTAGTATAACCTTACAATTTTCTAGTAGAATATACATATATCGACAGAAACATTAATTTTCGGTGCAGCAGTCTTTGATATCTAATACTTTTATAGACTATTATATCCTTTAGATCTTTTCAGACTAGATATTTTTGCTGTTTCTTAACATTCTTATGCTAAATTAATTTAGAAAGATCGATTTGTTAATGGCAAAAATGATTCTAGTCTGAAAATCAGTAAAATTTTAATTATCGAGCCAGTATAAAACCATCAACAGTTACTAATTAAAAACGAAAAGAAAAAGTTAACGTAATTAATAAATAAAAAACAAAATTAAAGTTTTAAAATATGATGCAAATTGGATTTTGTATAATTTTTCTATTAAATCTACAAAAATATGACTAATTTACAAATGGCAATTCTTAAGTTAATTAAAATTTCATTAAGCGCAACTTTAGTTCTTTTTTTTATTTTTGTACTTAGGCCTATAGTTGTTCGTTATCAAAATTTTTAAGTCAGATCATTCATTGTATATATATTTGCATTGTTTTATTCGATCGGTTTTACTATTGATAATTGCTATTCTCAGAAAGAATAATTTTTAGAGAATCTTGTAGACTTTTTTCGATTGAATCACTACAAAAGAATTGCCTTATAAAATAAATTTCTGAAAGTAGAAGTGATTATATTTCGGACAGTATATTTCAATGGGAATCGTTTTTACATATGAAAAAAAAATTTCTTTGATCAAAGAATAATTCTCTTTAGTATCTTCTTAAAGTAATTTTGAAGGATGGTTGAATTTAAAAAATAAAATAAAGAAAAAAAAAAAGATAGTCAAAGAAATTTTGAATTCATTTTTATGAAAGAATTTCTAGAATCGTTCCAATTTATTTAACTTATAAGAAATATCCATCTATATATATATATATATAACTTAACTGTATATATAGCTATATATATATATATATAGTGACATAAACGAAAATGCCGATGAGAATAAAGGTTTATGTTGAAGAGGATTAAAGAAACAATAATAACAACAAAGATTTTTTTATTGTTATCTTTAGACTTAAGAAACATAGTTTGTGTTTTAGCAGAATCTTCGGATGAAAGGAAATAAAAGAGAAATGTCAATCGTCAAGATAACACTTGTGAAGTTTTTCTTTCTGATTGTTATCTAACAAAAGAATTGATAGAAAACAAATATGATTCCTTAATTGTGACATCTAGAGTATCTTTTAAAATAAAAAAAAACCGACCACTTAAAATCAGAGTTTGAACAAAAAAATTAGCTAAAATAGTTCGTGAACTAATAACAACATCAAATTAATCTTTATTTATTTTTTTTTAATTTGTAATAAATGTATTTTTTCTGGCGGTTCGATATCTAAGAATTTATATAACAGTTCTATTTTAAAAATAAGATAAAATATAACGATTAAACAAATAACATCCATAAAAATGTAGTAAATCCTATAAATCCCATTTAATCCTCTTTATCTGAAAAGAATCGTGCAGAAATCAACGAAAGAGTAATTAGTAAGAATCATTGAGTTTAGTGACAATCAAGGTTTCACTCAGTATCGAAAGGAACATCGATGAAAACATGAAAAAAAAATACATATATAGAAGAAACACGCTTAAAATATGAGAACTATGCTAGATAAAATTCTAAAGTATTTAATACATTTCTTTCATTTTAAAATAAAAATTCTTCTTTCCTTAAACTCTAAAATTTTTTTTCTTAAAATTTCTTATTTCACGGAGAATACTAAAAAGAAGAGGGAGGAAAAATGGAATTTTTTAATGTCTAAATAGAAAATGTTAACCATTAAAATTACTTCAAATCAATTTTTTAATAAAGTATCGAATATATAACTTATATAAAGTTTTTTTTTGCCATTTTAATCTTAAAAATAATAATAATAATAATAATAGCAGTAATATCGGAATTAATTTTAAAAATCAATAAGATAATATAATTAAATTTTTAAAAATTTTATTAATAAAAATTTTTTTATGAATAGAAATGAACAATAATTACTTTTATGTCAATTATATTTCGTTCAGTACAACAAATAACTTTTAGTTTTGAAGAAAAACATCAATGAAGAAGTTTTTAATAAGCTTCACTAGAGAGAAAAGAATCTTATTGAGATACTCAAAGAGGCTCGGTGATTGCCCACAGTTGAGTGCACGCTTTCAGAAAATGGGAGGAGATTTAGAAGTGAGAGAGAAGCGAGGATAGAATGAGAGCGAGAAGTGGCTAGAGACTCACTTTTGACAGAATCCGCGTAAATTACCTCGTGAATATTGCATGACCCTATGGACGTGCAGGTGCTATCGCCCATTTGGTTCACCTGTCCCAGTCATGGTAAAGAAGTAAGATCAAAAAAATGGTAGACATTTTACAAAGCTCAATTGGCTTCTTGATAGAAAAGTGATAGAATTATTGAAAACCATCATCAAATGATAGAATTCTATAAATTTATTTAGTCTTTCAATTTAATTACTAACAGATAGCAGATAATAGAAAGGAAATCGTACATTAATTTATTTTACTAATCATAAAATTTTATATATTTAACATTTCTAAAATAGGTTCGATAATAAAATTTCGATTGTGTTTACAGAACCGAAGACCAAAAAGTTAAACTGAGTCGTATTTTTCGGCTCTTGTCTTACTTAATCCAGACTCAGTTGGCTAAACTGTCGAGGCGAATGGCTGAAGAAGTTCCAAATTCGGACACACGATGTCAAAAAGTAAAGCCGTAAAATATTCTGACTTTACTTACATCTGCACTATAAGTTGTAAATATAAGGCTACAGTAGTATTAGTTGGAATTCGAAAATTGCAGGAATCACAAAATATAACTGATGATACGAAAAGTTTTTGAACAAATGACATTGAAAGTTTCAAGTAAAAATTTAATTAGTTATTATTTCTCAAATTAATAAATTTAATCATGAAAATTTAAATTTACTATGCCTTTATGTAAGAAGCTAAAATTATTTTCGGAAGATAAGCAATGATATATTATATACTATTATATATTGGCAAACATTTTAATTTGATTATATCATATTGCATCATTCATGTTTGAGCGATAAATAACATAATTCTACTTATAATTTCAAGAATACTGATAATTAATGCTTAATTAGCAGAATTTTCTTAAGTTTTTATGATTAAAAAGAAAAATCTTAAAGTACTTCCATTCATTCTATAAGCACTCTGCTAAAAATATAAAATTACTTGTAGATATAAGAATTACATTAGCAGAAATCCTTTCTACTGATACCGAAAATTAATATTTTAAATATTATAAATATTTTCTATTGACTAAATTTTTGTTAGTTTTATTACCTAGCCTTATAGAGGGATATAGAGGTTCGAAATTGTTCTCATATATTATATCATAAAATGGATGACTTTATTGTTATTGGGAGCCCATTTTTCCCTTTTTCTTGTTTCGGTTTAATCTTCTTTTCTAGCACAAGACTGAACATAAAAGATCAAATGAATGTTATAGTTTGAGTAGTTTTGTGACAGAAAAAGTTTTGATACCAAAACTGGCTATAAACATTGTCCAGTTTTGTCACAGATTAACCAACATGCGGGTAATGTTCTGATTAGAAAGAAAATCTACTAACAACTTCCTAACACGTCTACCGGATTATTTTAAGTTTTTCTTACTGTAAACAGCAACAAACAAGCGGGCAATTTGAATAAAGTAAGCTTTACTTTTTTATAAAACAATATCCCTAGATAAGGGGATATATTTTCTTATTCATCAAAAGGAATTATGAAGCCAAATATATAGCAGTTTATACGTTGATAATACATTTTTTTTATTTTGAAGAACACCTCATCCACTTTTATCTTAACGTATTCCATTAAGAGTTTTTTTAGCGATATAAAAGTGACAGTGTTGTTTTGACCCTTCTGCAGTTGTCTTTTCCTTAAGAAGTCAGGATTAGATAGGCCACTCTTGTCACTTTGAAGAAGTACTCTTTGTCAGCTATCGTACTTGATCGGGATAAAAAGAATTTGATTTTTTAAAAAGTAGCGTAGAAGAATAAAGCTATTAAAAAGCAATTTCATAAGTAAAGAAATCCTATACTAGTTTTTATTTTCTTAGTGAATATGTATGATATACAAAAATCTCATTAAATTGTTATATATTAAAAAAAAAACAAAATGTGTTGTCAGATCTGAATTATCAACATTAACTAATTTAGTAATTATCAAAACGGTTTCTCAATAAAAATGAAATGAGTTCATTCGAAATATTAAAAAAAAAAGAAGGAAAAGATTATTTAATTACTTCTTCACCTTTAATGAATTTTAATTAATTAAATAAATGCTTCCAATTAAATAAAAAAAAAACTTATGTTTAAAAAGGATCAATTATTATAAACGATCAAAAATAAATTTAATTAAAAAATACAATAATAATCTTTCTACTTTTTACTTAGAAACCAAATCAAAAATTTATATTAATTTTGCAGTGATTTTTAACAAAAATAAAATATTAGAATTATAAATAATAGCTATAATTATACTTTTAAGGATATTAAAATTTTGATATTATTAATTTTTTTTTTTTTTTTCCAAATTTGGATAAGTGGTTTCTTCTAACAACCTTTTAAAAAATTTAACATCACCAAAAATATGTACGAAAAGCTAATAATTTACAAATATTCATATATTTAGAGTGGTAAGGTAAAGAGAAAATTTTTAAGCGAAAACTTTTTCCTTAACTTTTTATCAAGTTTAAAGTAACTCCATTCAGTCACCGTTTCTGAATCTTCTTTTAAATAATGCAGTTTCGGCAGAGTAGCAAGACTTTTTCATAAATATTTTGCACTGTGCGACCTTAAGGAGACGTTCATTACTTTTTAGCACAAGTAAAGAGTTTTCTGTTGATGACGTCGTCGACTGTGCCATAATGATAATCCTTCTACTCGTTGGGAGTAATCTAACACATCGGACAGGGCGTGCCGGGAATTACAGGATTTGAGGGACCTAAAGATCCTCCCCTAGACGACCATACTGTTAGAATAGAGTCGGAGACAGGACTGGATTATTCGGAATCGTTAGGGAAATTGCCATGTAAAGTGTGCTAGAAGATAGTTTTGGGTAAAGGAGAAAAAATGTTTCGCAGCAAAGAAGGTCGTTTATGAGCAAACGGCCATTCCTAAGAGATTTTAAACAAAACCAGATTCTTCATTTCTTAACTTGGAAAAAGTTGTTCATTGTTAAATTATTCAGTAAATGAATATCAGATTATTATTATTTTCGATGTTCACAAGATTTTTGAATGTAACTACTCAATATGTAATTTATTTTAATGAAAAGTCGGCGAAATAAAATAGTTTTAAGAATTATCTCAGGAAGAATTATAGATTATAATAGCAGCTACTTATCAGATAAGCAAATGGATATTGGATCTATATATTATGGTTCGCTGATTGTTAATTTTATGATCAGTCATATCAGATCCACTGAATAATTTATAGATGAATCATAATACCTTAATCACTGAACTAAAATAGTTTTAGTTCTGTCGTTAAATATTAAATAACTTTATAATTAAACAATTTATCAATCAAAATTATGATATCTGCGAGATGTGATCCATTACAAATCATCATTATTATTATTTTTTTCTCCTTCTTCTTAAAAATGAATAATTGTTTCATTAAATAAGAGTTATCGTTAGATATAAACGGTTAAATTTTACACAGAATAAATTTAGAAAGTTATTTAATATTTTAAAAATTTAATAATTCTTTTATATAACAATTATTACGAACTCAGAAAAGATTTTTAATAACCACTTCAAACGAATGTTTAAGATTAACAATAATTGTAATTGCTATAATGAAAAGAAGAAAAAAAATAAAATAAAATAATAATAAAAGAGAAAGTATTTAGAAGAATTTATGAGTTTCGAAGATTTTAAATTAAACTGGCACAAAATTTACAATGGAATAAATTAATTTTTATTCAATTTCTTATTTTCAAACGGTGGAAGTTTTTGATTGAATGTAAGAAAAAAAAGAAAAAAATACTGGTTACATAAAAATGCAATTTTGAAAAGAAGGGAATATCAACATTGGTTAATAATGTTCAGACTTGTTTCCAACCGAAATAAAACATTCATTATTTATTTCTGACTATTGGTCGATATGGAATATAAGAAAAAGAAACAGATTTTTTTTCTTCCTTATATATATATATATATTCATGACAGACATAAAAATCTGATATGATTTTATTAGTGAATATTGTGTCGCTGTATTTTTTTTATCATAATTTATTTATAAATTCTGATATGTATTCAATTACAGAATAAATGCTATTCGGACAATATGTATTAAATATGAAAACAATTACAGTATTACTTACTAGTTTCTATTTTTGTTTTTATAATTTTATTATTTTATCCTTAAATCTCAGAGTGAAAAATATATATAAAACTAACCGTAAATTCAGGTTAAAATTTATTTATTTATTTATTTCATAAACTACACCTTTTAGAAACCCAAACGGATGGCCCCCTCAAAACAAAACAATAGAAGTACTATGCAGACAAAAAAAAAGCTACTATACATCAGATTTTTTCGAGATAGAAAATAAATACTTACAAATATATATAATTTTAAATATAAACATAATAAAGCTTCACTTATAAAATTTTAATAATAATTTAATTATTTATTAGTAAAGTTTATATAAGTATCAGAAATTTTATCAAGTTTCTCGTCATCGTTCATCAATTTTTTATGTAGATATGTAAAATTTTACTATACTACTATCAAAATTATAAAATTATCTTGTTATAATTATAACAATAAAATTATTTTATATGGAAAAAAGAATAGATTATATTAAAGTAGAGCTTTTTTTTTTAATTATGGACACGAATGAAAGAAAGCAAAAAGTGGAATTGCGAAATCTTAAATTTGAAACATGACGTGCGATGATCATATTTTTTCGATATATAAAAACAAATAAACCAATTCTTTTATATAATAAGTTCTCCTCCAAATAACATGCTACATATATTTTTTGATTATTTTTTTTTTGTAATTTAAAAAAATTTAAAAAGCAATATACATATATAAAAATAGAATTTTTATAGCCAATCCTAAAAATTCCTCAAACTCGAAAGAATACATTTATTCAATGCAAAAATCTTCCATGATTTCAAAATTTATTGCAAATAGAACAAAGAAAAAAGTAGGATAGACTATTGTAACAATTGTTTTATTATTTACTAAATTTTACGGAGAAAAATTCTTTCCGAGACAGAATTGCATCTGCCAAATAAATAAGACTACTCTTATTTTATACTTTTTTACAGCCGAGTTTTTCATTTTTTTTCTATTTTTAATCATGAAATATAGGTTTCTTCACATAAAATCATCTTAATAGTTTGAAATTGTTGAACTATTTTTAAAATTAGACATAAATTCGATCAGAATTAACTGATTAATCCTTCCTAATCGGCAATAATTTGGTCTATATTAATATATTTTTTTATTCCTAAACTCATTTTATGATAATATTTTCTACCATTACACGAACTAAAGAAAAAGAAAAAAAAAACAAAAAACAAGCTATGTGGAATAAGAAAGAAAATTTTTCTGTTATAATGAACTTTTGTGAATTTATTCTGAAACGTGTCACGATCCGAAAATATTTAATATGCCAAAATATATTAAAATTCGGTAGATTTTTTTTATAATCTATATTTATGACAAAAATATTACAATTTTTCAATTTTATAAAAATGATAAAATGCACCTTATATTCGTAAGTAGTTTTATTTTATTTATTTTTAATATTAGCAATCAAAAAAAAAAAAAAAAAATTAAGAACTGGAAAAATCTACTGCTAAGTTTTGAAGTAATTTATCGCATTTTCTTTATCTCTTGGAAATTTTTAAATTCAAAATGTCAAATTAATTTGAATCTGGAACCATTAATTAACATAATCAGATCTAGTATCATTTTATGCCTATATAATGAAAGAGATACCATATCAAGAATAGATTAAACAGGTACAAATCTTTAAATGACATTGATATGTTTTGAAGGAGCATTTATACAAAATGCACAAGCGTTAATTATCAAACAACTTTGTAACTACGACAGATCTTTAATCCTAGACAGGACTCAACTCGTCACC
>WUQG02454136.1:0-12741 GCA_011317285.2 Androctonus mauritanicus | reverse complement strand
AAACCTGACTGTGCGGCCCGCTTAAAAATATTTTTTTTGAAAATGTCCCGCCGTCCAGAAAAGGTTGCCAACCCCTGCTCTAGAGATTAGCACATTCTATTTATTGCTAAAATGATTATTTTTGTAATCAGTAGTTTAATATATTTATATCATCAAGTTATAGCTCCTGATATCTTTAATAGGCAAAAATTTTCAAACAAAATAACTCATGAAGTTTTTATTACACTAATTAGCATAAAAACAATGTAAACAATTTTAAAGATATAGCAACATCACAGTCTCAAAAGAAAGAATTAGTTTAATTGCAGATAACTTAACGGAATATTTAACAATTGATCAAATCTAACATTTCAATGAATATTAAACTGAAAACTATCCAGAGATTTTCCCATAATTTAAGATTATCCATTATGAAGCAATTTCTTGGATCACTTTCCACTTCTGTAGAGTGATCATGATTTGGTGATCCCAGATAGTATAGTTCTTTATCAGTGCAATAAAGAACAGTTGTCTATTAAATGTTTTCTTTTACATGTTTTTGTTTGACATATCTACTTGCAACATCATTTACATATTCTCATCATTCAGAACAAGATTTAATTCTAATATGTTTCAAAAAGTGTTTCAGTTAGTTAAAAAGAAGAAATACAGCACTACTTATTAAAAATGTGCTGTCATGCTTTACAGCAAAGAAATATTTTACATTTTAAATGTAAAATATTTCTTTGCTGTAAAGCATGACAGCATAAAAAAACTACAAGTAGCCCTCGGTTTACGCTGCAGTTCCGTTCCTACAAAAGCAGGCGCAAATCAAATTGGCATAAAATGAACCCATATTTACAGTGAAGTACTGGGTTAGGTTCTACATAAGTGAAAAATAAGCTAATAATTTTGCTTATTAATACAATATAATATAAAATACATTGCATTATAAATTTAATTTTTAAAATAAAATGAAATGTTTTTTTATTAAAAAGTCTTAAGAAAAACAAATGAAATTCAAAGTATATAAAAAAACAAGCTCAATAAGAAAAGAAAATTTTTTACTACGGTATAATGTTTTTGGGCTACAGGTAAAGCCCCTCATCAGTACCATACAATTACATAAAACTATGTAATTATACAGTACTGATGAGGGGCTTTACCTGTAGCCCGAAAACATTATACCGTAGTAAAAAAATGTTTTCTTATTGAGCTTGTTTTTCTTTTATATTTATGTTAAGGAAGCAAAGTAGTTCTGACGGTATAAGAAATTCAAAGTTTCAGGTCTCTTACATTTATTGGAAATATTTTAATTTAAAAATGTATACATCCAACAATATTAAACAAAACAAATATATTCAATAAAAATCTTTAACAAATGCACAACATCGCCGCTCAGTAAATAAGTCAACACTGAAACGAAAATCAATCAGTCTAGCATAGAGAGAATTGAGGAATTACATGGCGAAACGGCGAGTTGTGCAGCAGTGTTATCGTGAATTGGCATAAATTGAGCTGGTGTAAACTGAGGGTTACATGTATTGCATTTCATACATACATTGGTAACTAAGAGTTGATATACTTGGTTTATGAACACTCAGCTTACAAATTTTTCATTTAACAAACTGCATAAATATAAAAAAAAAAAATAAAAAAAATAAAAAAAATAAAAAAAAAAACTCACTTTCATTTTGCAAAGGTTTCAAAAATTTGCAATGGATAATTATCCATTGCAAATTTAATGTGTGTACCATTGCTTTTAAGACAATTCACTTATAATATTCATTAAAAAGATCCAGCATCAAACTAGACAATTGGTATATATCAATAAATAAATAGTTTTTCAAAATTATATCTGAAGAGGAAAAAGTCAGCCTTCAGCTGCAATTGCTCACATCAAAAAATGTTTTCCAAACAAGCAAGATTATTATTAACAACAGAATCTCACTTCTTACCTAAATTGCAAATTTGTACAATTTTTATATAGGAAGTGCTTCAAAGTCACTACAAAATGTATAGCTGTATTGTAGTCCCAGTAGTTTTTGTAACAAATACCAAAATCTATGATAAAATGAAAAATCTCCATGATCCAGCAGAAAAATTTATATGTGCATAAGGTCTTAGAAGAATATTAATTTTTGACCAAACATTTTAATAATTTCAGCAAATAGTATTTAAGTTTATAATTAAGAATAAAATTTTCAGGGATTCAACATGAAAGTCAGAAAAGCAGACTTTCTGGAATGCAGTCACAAAGCCCAAGGAAAGACAGATTACAGTAAGAAAAAACCTGCAGTAGTAATTTCTGATAACAATTAAAAGTAAAAATTAAAAAAATGTAAAATCAGAAGCATAATTGCTTGCTAAAATTTCCAATTTAAGTATTTTTTTAATTTGCATTTTTTTTTTTTTGCATCAAATTCTAATGTTCTGAAATTTTTAAGAGTTTATACTGCATATATTGTAATAAAACAATGCAGATATACACAAAATACACTTTTACTGTGCAAAAATAAACATTTTAAAATATGATTACTGAAATAAATTTAGAATTCCTATGAAAATGTAGTTATGTAATTGGTGGATAAGACTATTTGATAAAAATTTCCATTTATCATCAAGACTCCAAAAATAGTTGTAAAATAAATTTTCATATAAATGCTAAATTACTTGCTTATATATATATTTGTATAAATCTTTAGAATTAGGTATGATATATTTATATAATGGCAAATGAAATTAAATCTAGAAGATAATTATTTTAAAACTATTAAATTTATACTAAAGTTATAATTCAGCCCTCAGAGCAAGAATTTAAAAAATATATTCTATAAATGAAATTAAGAAAATATATTTTTAAAAAGGTAACAGCAATATACTGCTTAATATTTAAAAATTCTGTGCTCTCACTTGATAGCAAGAAAAATTACTATTAGGTCACAAGTCATGGCATATTAGTTGGAACTATGAAAGTAAAAACTTTATATAATCTATGCAAGTATTTTAATTTGAACTTTATATTCATTGTTTATGGCTATAAAACAATGTAAATGATCATGTATATTAAATGCCTAATATGTTTTGAGTTTAATGTTTGCTTCACTCATGATTATATACTTTAATCATCCACTGGAATCAATATAATTTGTAAATACTAGGACTTAAGCATAAGTGCTTTAAGGCACTGCTTGGGACTACAGATATAGGAACCACCAAAATTAAATTAGACAAAGTTCTTAAGAATTTGTGAAATTTTCTTTAGAAAAAATCTGAAAAACCATCTTTAGAAAAACAATGCTAGTTAAAAAGAAAAAAATTTTCAAAAATGAAGTCAGTCATTATATAATTAAGGTTTTGAGTAATTAGATACCCAAAATGCATCCAAAGTACTTTTAATTTCACAACAAAATTTTTAGATGTTTGATGAGAAAAATTTATTTTATAGGAGTTTGTAGTGTAAGGACCACCTGGGCCATGCTACACCAAACAAGGTTGATAGGATAAGTTATCACATGGAGCAAGTAGAACAGAAATGGCTAAAAAAAAAATAAAAACATGTACACAATAGCTTAGGAGTTTTGATGAGAGAGATGGAGGGATATCCTATTTTATTTATTAAATCAGCTTTTTCTTCAAAACTGGAAGAGTAAAAATGTAAGAAGTTATACTAGGAAAAAAACTATAGAATCGTGGTGGAAGAGAAAGTTAACTTGTGGGTAATACAAAAGGCATTTCATGCACAAATATCAAGTTCTAATTCTTATCTTCAGTAACTAGTGCGACAGCATTATACAGATTAATTTTTAAATCATTTTAAAGCCAAGAAAAAGATTCGTAGTAAAAAATAAATTCAATCAAATCAAAAATACTTTATTACTAAATTTGAAAGTAAAAAGATCACTTCTGATTTAAAAAAAATATATATATCTTTTCATAAAAAGACAAAAATTTTAATTTTTTTGCTAATGCGAAATCAAGATTTAGATATGAACAAATTGATCAATGGCGTGAAACTCATGGAGATGATAACTATGTCAGGAGAGGATTTACGTCTGCACAGATCATAAATTTGCATCTTTATGATGAATGTTTGTTTAAAAAGTTTTTAAATTTAGCGAGAAAAAAACTTTTCACGAAACGGATGAACAGCCAAGTAACCAACTGCAAAACAACTTTCGATATAACTGTGTCAATCTTAATGGCGCAGTCACATGAGTATTACGTACTTAGATCACAAATTTGTTAACTTCTACTTACAAAGTTACTCTCTCATTTACCACTAAAATTAAAAGCCTTTTTAAAAATTAATAATTTCATTAACTTTGAAAAATTAAAAATTTAACTCTGGACGTAATTTAATAATTCACTTTGGAATTTTGTTCGAAATATAGAATATTCAATTAAATACTGTAATGACTTACCAAATATTAAGCATCCAATAATGAATAGTACATAGGACTTCATTTTGATAGCACGCAGTTTATTTTTACCACATAAATTTGTTACAAACTACAAATTTGCACGAGAAGGTTATCCAACTTTCTATCTCTCTCTTATATATGCAATGAAATTGTAATTGGACGTTACCGGAAGTACGTCTACACCCCTAGACTGCTCATTGCGTTACAGTATTATTTCAGAGAATTGTTATTTTCGGTTCATTTAATAAAATAACTTTTATACAAAAAATAATTATATTTTAAGACAGTTTATTATTAATTGGTTACTATATATAATTAATTATAAAATTCAAAGAAGAGCCACAATTGGAAGAGCCAGTGTAGAATGTTGACTTCCGGAAATCTTTTGACTAATTTATATTTTTTTTTAATTAAAAAATTTGTTTCAGAATATCAATTACAGTAACTTTATCATATTTAAATTAATATCATAACAGTTTTAGAATATAAAATAATTTTATTGTTTTAAAATTAAAATCCGTTAGATGGCGATAATTAGCGGTCAACGTTGAAGTCGTTTCATGTCTGACTAATATTTGAAAAATTAAAATTAATCAAAGAAATTTTTAAGGTAAAGTGATATTTATGTAAATTTTATATTCAAATATACAAATACTTTATTTTTTAATTTAATTTATATAAAATAGATTATATATAGATTCAAGATATATAAATATATACTGTATAGTTAATATCAAAAATGATAATACTCTTAATTTAATTACGATATTAATGTATGAATTAATAAATCTGTTTTTATGAATAATTATAAAATAATTATTATATATTTAATCTCAGTTTTTTTTTAACATAATTGGATACAAGTTCAATTTGTTTATTCCAAGATAGTTTATGCTGTGTTTTTATTGTTGGAATTATGCACAATAGTACATTATAGCTTTTTCTTCCACATAGGGGCCTATAACATTATAACTTTTTCTTTTCTTATTAATTATTATATAATTATATTATTTTTTCAGAAAAGACTTAAGGATATAAGGTAAATAATCACTTTGTAAAAATATTTTCAACGAGAATAATATTTATTAGAAACACGAGATAGGTATCGTAATCATATATATTAAAAAAATAACAATTTTACAATAAGAATATATATTTCTTAATAAAAAAATTATAAATATTTAATAATTGTTTTATATTTTATAATTTGTTTTGGTATCCATTAGTTTTGTAATCTTAAACTATTTTTTATGGACATTAAATATGTGGATTATGCTTTATAATTAACATATCAGAATAATTGAGTCATTCCAGTAGTTTTATTGACTTGAAATTTCAAAATCAACTTTCATTTTTTAAGGAACTCTAAAAATTAAAATTGATTTTGAATAATTTTTTAAAAGAAAATTAATATTACATGTTGCAGAATGCATTCTGTAACATGTATTATTAATTACATTCTGCAACATATATTGTTTTCTTTAGTCTGTTCTTTAGTGTAAATCAATTTTAAAGTTAATTGAGATGGCTTATATTCTTGCAAATATACTTTATTTGAAATTTTAATATTATTAATTTTCATCTAATTTTATAAAATAATTACCAGTATACAATATAAAATATAAATTAAATTTGCCATATTAGATAGTCTCAATATAAATGAAATCAAACATTTCATTTTCTCCAAATATAATTTGAGAAATTATCAGATTTTTAAAATTCAGAAGTGAGGGAAAAGGAGATTTTTAATTTATAAACATATTTTCTCATATTAAATTTAGAATACTATATTTAGTGTTACAAAGAATTTTTATTAATATAATATATATATATTTAAATTAATGAAATTTTTTAATTTTATATTTATTTATTTTTATGAAAAATTTTCCTAATTGAAAGCCAACAAAACTTGAAGTATGTTGAATATGAGAAAATTGGCTATAGAAAATGTTATTTTATGTTTTAAATGAATGCCGAAAATCTTATATGTTAGAAAATTGAATTACTGGTTTTTTCAGATTAATCTATACAGGTGATTCACTTAAAGTATGACAGACGATTTTCTCTGCAACTGTGTTAGATAGAAAATTGATCTAAATGGGAAAATACTCATATTAAAACAATCTTTTTATTTGATTTTGATTCATTATGCTGTGACTTCTATAAATTAGCAAAATTGAGGCATACTTTAAAATTTTCGTAATAATGGTATTTCTTTTTATTGCCATATAGAAAATTCTTTTTTCATTCAAAAAAATTTGTTTGAAACATTTTTCAAATAAACTAATAATTTTTGATCTTGATGATTTTGAAGTACTGAACATTTAAAATCCATTGTCTATTTGTAAACAAACTGTGCTACAGTGGACTCTGCACAATGCAACTCTATGTGCCATTAGACTATGTGTAACATCACTACACTCTCTGCTTTCAAGCAGCTTGGCAAAGATTTATGCTATGTGGCCATGCTATTTGCTGGATTTTAATAATTTTTGAGGTGAAGAGCATTTTTCTGCAGTGACACACAATAGTTCTTATGTATGAAATAATGATGGATGACATCACAAAACATCAGATAACACATTTTGACATTTCATGATATCATCCATTACTATTTCATAATGATGTCACAATAACTTTGATGTATGAAGCAATGGTGGATGACATCACAAAATGTCAGAGGTGTGATATCATTGTGGCATAACAATGAGTGCCATCACAAGTGTTCCAATGTATGACATAATAATGGATGATGTTCAAGAATGTCATCAGTTTATGATATTAAAGCAGTTGCATTGTAAGACAATTAATGATGTCCCAGAACATCACCAGTACTTGATGTCATTATGATGTACAATAAACGATATCATGAAATATCAGTGTATAAAATCATAAAAGTTTTTTGAAGTATGATGTCATTATGACATTATTATAATAGTCAAACATTTTGATTTTTTTCCAGTTTTGCTTAAAAGTAGAATATCATTTGTAACTATCAGAAAAATCTGACAAACTAGAAACTAATACTGTATCTCCCTACAAATGATAAACCAGAAATTCCCAGGCAATGTTGGCTAGTATATAATAAAAAAAATATATAATAATAATAGTAGAAATATTTTTTCAGAAATTATTTCAATCAAATTATTAGTCTTTTTCAGCTAAATTTATTCTATAATACTTAAATATATGTAAATATAGTAATATAATATTCTATTTTTAAAATTTTATATATATAAAATTATATATAATATATTTAATATATATATTAAATATATATATATAAAAGAAACAATCAAAAGTTTGTTGTTAAAAAATTTAGTTTTAATAATTTAAACAATAGATTTTTAAATCAGAACCTCTCAATGAACTTTGAAGCCTTCTTGGTTTTCCTTGTCTTAGCCTCCAGATTTATCAGCTTTTATTTGCTTTCAAATTTTATCAAAATCTTTGAGTTCCTGATTATGAAGTTTATCAATCCAAAAACATGTTCTATATTCACTTCCAAATTAAATTTTGTTATTATAGCAACACTTCCTTGATTAGATGGGCAATGATATCAACTTTTGGGATAGCTTTTAAGTCTTAAATCTCTGTTAAATAGAAAGAATAGTTTCTTCAGACCTTTTGTTTTTTCAGAAACTTGTTTTTTCCTTTTTTTGTTTTTTCCTTTTGTTTTTTCAGAAACTTCAAGAATCCCTTATGATGCTCAGTGATTTAGAATATTGAAAATTTTTTATGATTCGTAATGTCAGATTCTTTTCCTGTTTAATGATTGTATTCAAACTGATATATAAATATTGACTATATTAAACTTTGAATATCTTGATTGCTCATTGATCATGGGTTGAATTAGACAAGTAGTGTTTGTAGGCAAGAAGATAATCTTTATAAATGTGAGTTAGAAACATATTTTTTGATCACTAATTTTATGGATGAAGTAAGAACAATGTAATATAATGCAGGTATACATTTTTGTTCTTGATTTACTATAATAGGTTTGGGACAAACAAAAGAAATTTCAAATGACTTAAGTAGGGGATGATTGCAATTTATATTTTTTCATTTCTGAAACCTTAATTTTTTCTTAAATTTAATTATTTTATTATAAATATTTATTAAAGTTATGATATGAAATGTTAGATTTCATCTTCAATATAATTTATTTCAGAATTTGTAAATAAATAAGCCTATGATGAAACCAGGGACAGTGGTTGCAGATGAAATGTTTCCTGAAGGAGCTGGTCCTTACATGGATTTAGATGAAGTATAATTTTAAAATCATATTTATTTCTTTATAGTATAGCTTCTAATTCTTGCTATTAAATTAGAAAAGTAATAATAATAATAGGAAATGCCATCAATTAGAAAAATAGATAAATTATGGTACAGGTAATTTAATCTATAATTTAAATTAAGATCATCTTTTGATAAAATGTATTTTTTATTTACTGCTCATCTCTAACTTTTAATAAATTCATAATTATATTTATATAACTTTTAATATTTTGACTCCTCTGTGTCTAATTTTTAAAAAGTATGCGTGATACTTATTCCTATATTCAGCTGAAATCCTGAACAAACATCATGAATCACTTTTTACTAATGCATGATTAGACAATTAAATGACTATGATAAACATTTAGCTAGTCTCATAAATAATTTTAACTGTTATATAGCTAGATATTTGTTATAAAACATGCCATGAATCATAAAATTTGGTCAATATTTCAATGTAAATGAAACATTATGCAAATTTTTCCCCTGAATTCTTAGTGTAATATTTCATAAAAAATAAATTTATTGAAATTTTTTACATTATAAACAATTATTCTGATTTCCTGATTTTTTTTTATTCTCTTTGTTTCTTACTGCAATTATTTTGTTTGCCTAAAATAAGTGAATTCATAAATAAAAGCATGATATACTATCTGAATACATTGCATTGAATATAATTTATAACCTTATAAATTCTGTTGAATTTCTTCTATTGGTAATTAGTTTGTTAAAATATTTATAGTCAGTTACTCAACTTGAATAACATCAGTAGGTTAAAATAAAGTTTACTTATAAGATAATTAGCAAGAGAAAACCACTGATATGTCATGTCCATTTTACAAGTTTGAAGATTATCTACATTTAATTCACAATTTTTTATTTTCTTTTTTTTATGAAAATGTCAGTGAAATTGAAATATTTTTACATAAAATGCAAATAATATAATGTTTTTTCCACAGAGTTGGTTTATACATTATTTTTTTTTATCAAATTTTTCTGTTTAAAAGAATTCATCATTCATAAATAAGAAAAGATTCAGTTTTTTGTTAAATATTTGAAAATGTGGAAACTTATCATAGTTTTATATCTAGCTTGTTATATGAATTCAACATAAAAACATCAAAATTTTGAAAATTCTGTTAGTAATAGTGTAGATAAATTGAATTTTTAATTGAAAGTGAATATTTTAATAATAAATAATTATTCAAAATAAACCATAATAGAATACCTTGTAGAGTGAATAATGAAGATAAATGTCAAAAGTTTACAATTCTTAAAGGGAAAAACATTGCAGAGATTGCCAAACAAGATAAACAAAGAACAGTCTTATCTCAAAACTTTTCATTTCTAGACATTATAGTTAGACCATTGCAGTAGAGCTTCTTATTACTGATGTGTTAAAAGAAAAACATTTACTAATAACAAATTTTATAAAATGGAATTGTAAACTACAATTGCTCTTTTGTAACTAATTATGAAAATAAAACTTTGAAATACATACATAAAACAAAGAAACAAGAAAATTCAAAATTAAAAGTAAGAAAGAGCATATCAAATCAAAAAATATAACAGAAATTTAATAATAATGGTTAATCTTGAAAATTATTTATCTGTTAACAATAAGAACATCATTATAGTTTAAATGTAAATATTAAGCAATTGAATAAAATTAATTAGTATGAATTTTATAGAAATGATGATGTGCATTGTATTTGTGCAAATATAACAAAAAATATAGAAAGATAGCTTTCCAAAAGATTAATTTCTTAATATTACTTTCTTTCAACTGCTCTAGAAGGTACAGGAATATTCTAATCAGATTACTTTGATTAGATTATTAAGAATATTCTAATCAAAGTAATCTGATTAGAATATTCTTAATATTCTTAATGAGAAACTCTCATGTTATTGGAAAAAATCAAACATTCTTATAATTAGAGTTTTTCAGTTCCAGATAGTTTTGGAGAATCTTGAACTTGGGATTGAACAATTTTATAATTTAAAAAAATTTATGATGAATTGTAAGACAAAAAAAATGATGATTGAATTAAACCACTTAAACTAATTGTAAGTGGAGTTGATGAATGGACAAAAGCTTTTTAATTGATTTATTAACTAAAAATCTATACTTATAATGATTATTCATTTATAATTTTGGCACTAATTAAAATCCTTGCATTTAATATTAATGATATTACTCTTTATAAAAATATCAGTTTAACATAATAATGAAGCAGAATATTTCAAGCTCACTCTCAATGACATTAAGCTTAAGCAATAATGGAAATATGTAAAATTAATAATTATTGATGAATATCAGCAGGCTTCAATGTTATATTACCACTGCTAAGTTTATGGTTAAGCAAATGTTTCAAATAAATTATCATTGCTTTGTTAGCAACAATAATTTATTTGCCAGTTTTAATTCAGTTAGCACATACTATTTTCTTTCAAAAATTTATTATCTGTGAAAATAACTTTTCAGTAGCATTAGTAAATATAACCTCTGAAATAAATTTGTATACAATGAATTACAAATTAATGTGCAACAATTTAGAAAACAATATGCTGAAGTGTTATCTAGAATTCAAATTGAATCAGCAAATAAGGATAATATTGTTGCATTAAAGAAATGATTAATCATCTAAAAGTCCTAATACTTTAAGCACTCACGAGCAAACTCAAAGAGTTCAACAAAAACAATCTTTATTCACTATAGTAGCACTTTCGGCCTACATGCCATCATTAGCTCTAATAAAAAGAATGGACTACAATATGCTTTTCAAAAATACATAAGTTGTTCTAGAATATTAAACTCAACATTAAGTTCAAAATTCAAAACAAACCAATCACAAATAAGGTACATTAAACAAAAACAAATTTATATTTGTGCAAAACAAAAAAGTTCAGAAAAATCCTAAAACGTTATATAGCTATAAATAACTAGATAATTACAAAAATGCTACATGCGCATGGATGAGTGGTTGAAGTCATGGGCACGTCTTCATAGCTTGGGGCTAATCTCTAGGTTATCATCAGGGTGCCCATAAGGCTATTATCTGCTTGATTGTCAATCTTTGTATAAATCATTGTAAATACTTCCATGATTTATACAGAGAGTCCAACTGTCTATTGTTAACAACTGTCTTTTCTCTTGCCGGCTTATAGATCTGCAGGCTTTCTGCTGTGGATAGCTCCTCTAAACAACGTATTTGCTTAATTACTTTTGATTCTTCCCATCCAATGTTGGCATTGCACTCGTAGGCCCTTCTTGCTATCACTGTGTTGTCAAATTGTCACTGGTTATATCTCTCTCATGTTCTTTCAATCTGTCTTTTAGGTTTCTCATTGTTGCCGCTATATATATCTCATCTTCTCTTTCATCTGGATTTTGGAACAGGATTTGATAGACACCTGATCTCTCTTTTTCTTTTCTTGGGTCTTTCTCATTCCTCAGCAGATTGAACAGGGTGGGCAGTCTCTTGTATGTACTTTTTCTTTTAGTTTTGGTTATTACATTCCTTACTGTTCTTAAGTCTCTCAAGGGCTCTGGTATTACGATGTATTTTCAAAAATGATCTTGGACTTAGATTGTCAATAACGCTTTGATTACAATTGTAAACATTCTTAGTTTGCCTAATAAAGTTTATATAAGTTTTATATATTTTGATACTTCAAATTATGATTTCAATATTTAGAAAGCTTCTGCAGATTTTATCAGGTATGTAAATATGAAACCAGAATTATTGTATAGAAAATACACGTTTATTGTATGAAAATGATAAAAAATATTTTATTCGAAATACTGTCCATCACTAGCTATATATTTTTCCCATTTCTCTGGCAATTTATGAATGCCACGCCAAAAAAACTGTTGCTCGTTTGAGGCAAACCAATCATCAAGCCATTTTCGTACATTTTCATAAGAAGTGAAGTGCTGCTGAGCAAGTGTGTGTCCCATCGATGCAAATAAATAGTAGTCAGATGGCGCCAAGTCTGGTGAGTAAGCCGCATGCACAAGTACTTCCCAACTGAACGCCTCAATCGTTTCCTTGACCGG
>WUQG02454125.1:0-12744 GCA_011317285.2 Androctonus mauritanicus | reverse complement strand
AAACGTTAGGCAATAAAGAATTTTTGTTTTGAGATTAGCACAACTGCTTTAGTATGTACTTGAATTCAAAAATTCTTAGCAGGTAATTAGAATATGCATGAAGACTATTTCTATCAGCATAGAATTTCTTTAATCATAGACTTCAGAACTAATTTAATAATGTTCTTGAAGAATTATTGAAATTTACTGAAATTTGAAAATGAAATTTCACATTTGTAAGTACAAATGTCTATAGTTAAAATGTTTGTAATTCAAGGAGCATATGGATTTCATTTTAAAAAAAGACTGATGTTCAAATAATTATTTATACTTAGGATCTTGATTTGGCCATTTAATGTGAATTAAATTTATTTCATCTATTATTATTATGTTATGATCTGAATATTTGTCTACCACTTGTTTTATTGCTAACATTATTATTATTTTTTCATTTGTTGTTAGAGTTTGAGAAATATAGATACACATTAAGTTAATATTTAATGAACTAATTTTAATGCCAACAATTGAATCATTCCATATCAGTATAAGATCAGCTGTGAGAATTAATTATTATTATTATTATTATTATTATTTTCTTATTGTAAAGTTGAGAAAATTGATTCATATCTTTATGTTATAGATACACTAATAGCTTGAATTGATATTATAGATGCTATGACAGGAACAAACTTAATATTTAAGATAGATACCAGATTTTTTTATATTAACAAAAATTGGTTTTTTCTTTATATTTATTTTAATTCATTTGTGTTTATCACATGAGATTTTCATATTTTTATTTATTTTTCACCTAAAAATTGATAACCTAAAAATTTCTTGAAAAAATTTAATCAATTTTTTTTAAGAAATTTTTAGGTTGTCATCATTTATCATTTTTACTCTTATAAACTGAGATTACAATATGAATTAAACAGTAAAGCAATTTATTAAAAAATAAAATATTTTACTTATAGGTATACAAAGATTGTTGTACACAGACAGCAAATTCACCTTATTTATATCATACAGTTGACAATACAATTATAAAAATGAAGTTCTGCCCATATGAAGATGTATTAGGTATCAGTCATAATACAGGCTTTACAAGTATGCTTGTTCCTGGTAAGTTAATATTTCTTTGCAAAAATACCATATTTGTATTGCTTGTCCTACTTTTGATACTTTGAAGTGTGAAAGAGTAAAATATATGAATACTATTGTGAATTAAAAATAAAAGTAGTGTATTAATTGAAATATATGGTATATTGCAGTTTATAATGTTTTTGAAAAATGTTCAGATATTCTCTGATGTATTT
The DNA here is from genome assembly GCA_011317285.2 of Androctonus mauritanicus. Taxonomy (NCBI): domain Eukaryota; kingdom Metazoa; phylum Arthropoda; class Arachnida; order Scorpiones; family Buthidae; genus Androctonus; species Androctonus mauritanicus. The sequence continues at coordinate 11,449 of WUQG02454125.1, read as the reverse complement.
ATATTTGACTTCTGTAAATATGAACTTACATAAAAAAATTTTCCAAATTTTTTTGAGGTATTTTGAAATCTTTTTTTGAACCTATCTTCAAATCTTGAGCTGAGGATTTAATATCTTAAGATGATGATGAAATTGTATCTAGCATCAGAGGAGGAGAAGCATATCATGGGTCTGGATAAATTTAACATATATACCATAAAAATTTATTGTATTTGTATAAGTAAAAACATGTTGATTTATATTTAAAAGATCATATTACTTTATTTAATTATATTTGGCGTATTATTTGTTGATCTTAAATATCATAACACCAGTATGATACTGTACCATGTGGCATTGTCTTGCATCCAACCAGAGAGCAGTATGGTACCATAATGTGATATAGAATCAGTCACAATAATTTACTAGCTCCAATACTTTTTGCTTAAGAATCTTTGTTAAAAATTCATTATTCCGATTTCCACAAAATTCACATCAGATAAAAATCCTTCATCCCAGTATTTCCATAAGTCAGGGTATATGTGTACATTAAAAAATAGGAGTCTTTTTTTATATATTGTACTTCTAAAATATATTTCATATCAAAAGATAAAAATTTTAATAAAAATGCTGTAGTTGTATACTTTACAATGTAAATTGAGGAAACATATTTTAGAAATGCTATAAAAGAGTATCACTAGATTTATAATAAAGAATTATACATTACAGAAAAATGAAAAAATAAAAAAGTTCCAACGAAAATAATCAGAATATATATAATATTAATACAATTATGGCATATAACAAAAAATTATGTTGAAAGATTGGAAGTTCAATTTAATGCATATTTCAACAGATGTCTGATGTGAGATATGAAACATTATCTATTCAAAATATTATTTTTTAGAGGATCTGAGAGATGCTTGGTTTTTTTCACTAGATACTTTTGGTTTATTATTACAGAGTAATTGAAAAATAGTGCTATGTCTTCTGTAAGCTACTTTAAAATAATAATAATAATGTTTTGAAGTTATATATAAAATATAATAATGAAAAATCTCAATAAAAATTTTAGTGTGTAATTATCTTAATTTTTGCAATGACTGAATTTTGTTTTGAAATTTGAAATAATTTAACAATCAATTTTATTTATAGATTTAAAATTACAATTGACACTTAAATTTTTTTAATACAATAGGTTCTTCATTTAACTTTGAGATTAGGCTCCTGAAAATAGTAACTTTATTAGTTAAAGATCATGATAAACCAAAATCCCCTATTGAAGTCTAGCATATAATTTTTTTTAATGGGTGGGTTCTTAATTTGATCTCAGGTTCTCTGATTGAAAAGCCAAATCATTTGCATGCAGTCATTCAGGTTGAATGTTCTGTATGCTGTATAGTTTAATTAATATATTGTTCATAGACAACATTATATACTTCAATTAATTCTCATATAAAATACTGTTACCTTGTTTTCTATAATTATAGGCTTTTGTCTTGTTTTCTCTCTATTATGAAGGGGAATATAAGAAAACAGATATTTATTTTGTTTCTCTGCCTTAATTAATTTAATTTGTTTTGTTATTATGTTGTCAATAACTGTTAAGTGAGGACTTGTATTATACTTCAAATTTATTTTATTGATTTCTTAATAAAATTCCACAATGTAAAAAATGTTTCTATAATAGTCAATATATCATAACGTTCTTTATTCAAAAGAAAATTGTCAAAATACTTATGAAAAAATTTTTATTTAGCATGTTTATTAAAGATTATAATGTATTTTTTATAAATTTTTTACTAACAATGTATTTAAGTAATATATATATTTCAAATTTTATTACATTTGATAATCTGTAGAATATGTATAAAATAAAGATTGAGATTTCAATTTCAATCTCTCTTCTAATGCAAATTAGCATATAATTTTTTAATTTGAGATTTTCAATGGAATATTTTCTTATTAATTTTAGGCTCTGGAGAACCAAATTTTGATTCATTATCAGGAAATCCAATGATGACAAAACAACAAAGAAGAGAAATGGAAGTAAAACAGTTATTAGAAAAGGTAATTTTTAAAATTTATTTATAAAAATTGAAAATCTAAAAATAAAATGATTAAAATCAATTTAAAGCTCTTGATCTGAAATTAAATTAAGGTCAAGAGAGTGTGTTGTGATTTAATTTTAAATAAATGAGTACTTTTAATTTGTTTTTGCCAAAATAACTGACATTTACATACAAGTTTTAAATTTTAGTTAATATTTATATACGTGTGTGTGTCTGTCTATAAAATTAAAAATCTGCATGAAATTAGTTAATTATAATGAAAGTTTTTTATTTTTATATATATATATATCTATAACTATTTCCTATTTAGTAAATAAAAAAATAACAACAGAAATTATTGAATATATTATGTTCTATGTATGAGATTTTTTCCAAATCTAAGAGAGAGACATAAGAAATGCTTATCAAAGCATTCAAGTGTGGATTATCACACATGACTGAAATTATAAAGATGCCAACTACATAGCAATGTCACAATTAAAATCAATTAATATAAATTTGAAGAAAAATTTAAAGAATTAACCTATATTCATAATTCCAAAATATCTCTACTTTCTGTGCATACTATATTTGATACTGTAATCCCTACAATAAATAAATAAATTGAATGTGCTGTCAGATTTTCAAACCACTGTTTACTTTTTCTTAGAACATATCACTGTCATACAAAGATGCATTTATAGCTTGATGATCTTAAGCCGTTTTGGGTTACTTGATAATTTTATATTAAAATCATATAAAATTTCTTAGAATTTCTCATTTTGAAATTTTTTTTTCAAAAATTAATGAAGAATTTCTATCAGTAAGATGAATAGTCAACATTTTTAAAATATTAGCCATGTATGTTGGAACATCTATTTAATAAAAAAATAGTATATAGAAAATAAATTATAAAAAAATCATGCAAGGTAGATACAGAATCATTAGTATTTGCATAAATATTTAAAATTAAAAATTTTCCAAAATATTTTATAACTCAACATTGAAATTTTTGGATATTTTGCAATACATAAAATGTAAAATATTCTGTGTTAAAATTGAAAATTTTCATTTAAAAATTTTTTAAAATAGTTATGGTTAGAATGAAAATAAGATGAAAATTTTTGCATAAAATTGATTTGGATCTATTTAATATCATTTTAAATAGTTAAGATGGGCAATCACATTCAATAGCTACATAAGGAATATTATATTTATATTTTTTATTTCCAATTCTATTATTGTTAAATTGGCATGAGATACAAGATAATTCATTATCCTTCTTCTTGATAGCTACACAAAAAAAAACTTCAGCACAGGAAAGTTTAATTTTAACCAATAATGTTTTTGGTCTTCTATAAGGCCAAATATTTACTGTTTAAAAATAAAATTAGTTACAAATTTATAAAGTTGATGAATGTTAGTAAATGTACAATATGTTCAAATTCTGATTAAGAAAATTTTTTCAAAATATAGGAAATAGATTGAATTATAAAAGAATAAATAGAAGTAATTTATTGATTTTGTATCAATTTATGCTCAATAAATGAAAACTGTTTTAATATTTGAATAAGAAACCAATATTTTTCTAATCTTGCCAAAACAACTTTATTTACTTTTATTCTTAGAAAATGTTATAAAATAATATTTAAATACTATTTTTCTTTTTGAGATTACAAAGAATTTATCAAAATTAATCATATTATGTTCTTCAATCAAGGTTGAAATTATTATAATTTAGCATAAGTTAATTATAGAAAATTGTAGAAACTTAATTATAGAAAATTGGAATTACATGAATTTACAAAAATAGACAATATTAAAATAAGAATATTTGCATTTATTAAAATATAAATTGCAAAGTTTATTAAGTTGCCTATAATATACAATTTTAGTTATTAATATTGAAGAGATTGTAAAATTTTAAAATTAATTTATTCTAGAATAAAAAATCATTGTTGTCATATTATTTTCAACACTTCACATTACTGTCTATGCTTCATGAATTTATGCATTAATCTAAAGCACTACTAAGCAGATGAAAGGTTCCACAATCAATTCTTTATTACGAATGTTTTTGATGTACAGGACATCATCATCAGGCAATACACACTAAATTTAAACCATTGTGGTACCTTTCGTCTGCTTAGTAGTGCTTTAGATTAATGCATGTTTAAAAGTGTTAAAGCAGTAGAAGAGAATGTATGATTCATGAATTTATTACTTGATTTTGTAAAATTGTTGTTTCCAGTTAAATAAATACATATCTAATAGGATGTGTTCAGGATTTGCTAATTTGCCAGGATTGAATTTATTAATAACAGAGAATGAAACATAAATTACAATTCTATTAAAACATAAAGTATAAAATTTTACAATTCAAAGTTGTGAAATTCTTTATTTTGTATTGCAGTTTCTGTAAATAATAAATAAATAGTTAGTTAATAATTTGTGCACTATATTTTTTATATGTAAGTTAGCAACATAAGTGGCAGAACAGAGAATTACAGATAATAATGTGAGAGACAGAAATTGCATCACAAGATTACCTTCTGAATTGTCATAACAATAAAGTTAAACGTATAACAAATTTTATTAATCAATTTTTAAACTGCAAAACGAGGATGTGAGGAAATATAGTAATTTCAAATTATTCCATTATAGATTATTTAACTAGAGTTGTTTTGATTTATTATTATTCATATACATGCATAATAATTTTTATTATTTTATTATAAAAAATCTTTCAAATTATTTTTCAGATTCAACCTGAATTTATTGGATTAGAACCTGATGAAATATCAAAAGTAGATGTTAAAACACTAAAAAATAAATTGGAAGAAAGAAAGAAAATTCCAGTAAGTTTTTTATTTAGAAACAGCTTTTAAATAGTAATTAAAAAATGATAAAATTAAAATTTTAATCCATCCAAGACCAGCATGACATCTAAAGTGGACATGGTTAATCATAACTTATCAATTGATCAAAGATATGCTGGAAGCAAAAATTTAAAACTTTTGCTTTCAGTATCAGTTTTGATGTGTGTATAGAAACACATATATTTGGTTTATTTGGTTTTGATTAAGTTCATCATCTAAAAATATAGAGAAGTATCAGTAAATACATAAAGATGTCCCTAATATGAGCAATTCAGTGTTGAAGTGAATCAAATCCAAAAATAAATTTTTTTTAAATCAGTTTTTTCTTATATAAATTAATTTTTTGAAGAATTGCCAATTTTTAATTTATTTATAATGCAATATAACAGTTTCTACATAACTTTGGCCACAAGAATGTCAACTAATTTGTTAATTGAAAAATAAAAAAATTGAGTCCAGAAAATTGAATTTTGTAGCCTTTTCATTTCATCATTGAACCATTCATGTGACAGATGTATTTTATATAGGAATCCTAAAAAAATAAAACAATTATATTTGTTAAAATTTAAAAACAACTTTAGCTTTTTAGAGCTATCTTGTTTCTCTAGAAATGCATACTGTCTGCCCGTGTGAGGAAAGCAGTTGGAAACATAGATGATATGATCATCAGACAAGTCCATTAGCATTTTAGGGTTGTATTCTGTCAAATCTCTTGAAGTATGAAACTTGAAACTGTATAATTTAAAGCACTATACATTCAAATTTTTTTATGTAATTAAGACTTATGTATAGACTTTTTAAAGATTTTTTTTTAAATAAATTATCTGTAATTCATAAAAGATCTAAGATAATTTTTTAGGATTTTAATAATTTAGTTTATTTTAATTAAACAACCATGAAAATCACAAAAACTATGAACAGTACTTTCCTTTTTGAATCTAATTTATCGAATATATATATGGAGAAATCAACCCATATATATTCAATTGATTATTACTTAAAATATCTTCACAGACAGTTAATAGATTAATTTAAAACTACAGTACTGTATATGTAGAATATTCAACAAACACCACAATGAAAAAGAAACAAATGGATTATTATATATTTCATACTATATTAAATAAATGACAAAGTTTTATTTGTAATAATTTATTGATTTATGTAGCTACATTGGTTTAATTACCATCAGAATTGCTGTTTTCTATTTTGATTTCACTATTAAAACTTGAATCTGTTTCTCTAGTGATGCTGATCATCAAAGATTCTATTGATAAATCTAAAAAAATGTCGTTTTTCCAACATTCATCTTCCATCTTGATGACTTTTTAACAACAATTAGCTCATTTATCTTTTTTTGTAGAACCAATGGCTGATCTTGTAATTTCTGTTAATTTGTTCAAATTAATGTCTCTTTGGATGTTCTGATTTCTCATAAAATGTTTAACTTGTGCCCAAATGTATTCAATAGCATTCAAATCACAATAGTACAGAGGTAATCTTAGCACTATGTGCCCATACTTTTCTAATATTGTGTCAAATAAATATATTTTTGGAATATTTTTATTCTTAATTATTTCTGTAAGTTCACATCTTTTTTATACTTTCATCAAATGTAATTCCATTCTTGATAAGCCAATCTATTATATCCTTTTTTAAAGATGAAGATGTTCATGGTTTATTTACTTGAATGTTGTGATAGGGACCATTGTCCAATATTATGACTGACTGATTGTGGTGGGAGGTTTGATAATAAATGATTATATAACCCTTTTTCAAAATTTGCCACATTCATTTGTCCTTGGTAATTACCACTAGTGCTATCTGCTTTAAATATTAAAGTAGAATTTTCAATAAATCCATCAGCAGATCCAGCATTAACAATAATAAATCATCTACCAGCATGACGACCTGTTATCAAACCAAAAATCTTTTCAATCTCTCAGCATTTGCTGAAAGTAATATTACTGTCAGCTCATGTTTCATCAGTATAAATTATGGTCTTTTCAGTTCTCAAAATCTTTTAATACTTTTCAGATATTTTATTCTCTGAAGCTTTATATTGTTGTTCTCCATTAAAAACTTCTTATTTGTTCGTGTTTTTCTCCACTTAAATCCTCTCTTATTAATTTATGCAATGATGTTCTACCAAATTTAAAATCTATACTTTCTTTTAAAATGAGGCAACAGCTTATTTAATGTTGGGACTTTCTTTTTGATAGCATAAAATTCGTGTATTGTGTGATGAATGACACATTTATCAAAATCACCAATACTGTTTATATTATTTTTCGATATAACTTTTTTCTGAAGGTAATTGTAAATAATCTTTGTCATTTTTTGAATCTATTATTGAATATTCTTTTTGAATTCTTAATATTGTTCTTTCTGGTATACTAGTAGCTGCTGCAGCTTTTTTAGTTGCTAGGATGACTGGATATAAATATTTTTTAGAATTAGCTTCTTCATTGATAAACTTCATAACATTTTTAATGATGTTTTTATATAATAAATATTTTAAAATAAAGGTTGAATTTTATTCATGTTGTACAAAAATGTGCAATTTTATTTAATAATATTTCTATTATTAATATAATAAATATGAACTTACTTTCACTGTGAAGTATTCTTCTTTTTGATATAGAATCCATTATTTAATAATTTATTTAAACTTAAATAAAGTCAAAGTTGAGATAAATGCAAAGCAAAGAAAGAAAACAGTTATGCACATACATGGTAAGTACACATGGAAATGAGAACTTCGACACCCTCTTTTGATAAGTAGTCCTCTCCCAAATGTCAATATATTCCTTTTGGTTGCTTTCGTTACACGCATGTACAGTACTTATCAAAGCTTCCATTTGATAAGTACATGTTTTTGCCTCATCCCATTCTTTTACAAATTGTAAAGATATGGCAATAGTTGTGATATCATACATCTGCAGATTTTTATATGTAGACTGTTTGCGCAATACAGCTGATGTTGACCACTGAGAGGGTCAAAAACATTTCTATTAAATTATTTTGTCCTGTTAAAAACTTTGATAATTATGTATATTTATATTTCATTCAAAAATTTTCATTATTATTATATTTTAGCATAGACATAAGCTTATAGTAAAATAAAAATATATAATCAAATAAAAGTAATTTGTAAATGCAGTAATAATTCTGATTTTCATATTTAACATGAAATATTAATATTTCAGTATGTGAAACCGCAAAAAATTAGTTTTGAGCTTAAAAGAAAGAAAAAAGGTAAATCAACAGGAGTAAAATTAATAAAAAGGAAAAAAGGAATTCAAGATCAAGAGAAAAGGGTATTTTATTCAGACTCATTATTTCAATTCTTTGTTTAAATTTTTATTACTTTTCTGTGTTTAAAAATGTTCTGGTTTTTATAGAAAATGTGAGTGTCATTTGAAGTGCAAATGCACAATATAAAAATCTATAATAAAGTAAAGCATTATTTAAATAGTTGTATAATTTCAGCATATATTATCTTGTTTATAATTAATCAATGTATTGGAAAGTTTTGAATACTATTTTTGTATAATTTTCATATCACATGGATTATACTATGTGAAAGCTCTGCAAGAAAGAGATATTGAATTCCATGGAGTGATTTTTTCCACTTTTTGATAAGATCAAACTGAAAATCTATGTACTGAAACTCTCTTTGTTCTTTTAGGAAAATATTTGGATTTAAAATTTTTAATGTTTATCTTTTAAAGAGATTTTTCACACTGTGATCTGAATGATCTCTTAGGTTTTATAAAAATAGCATCCTAAATATCAATCAAAACTTACCATATTGATGGCACTTAATTATAGACTGGAGACCAGTTATATTGAAACATAAAAGCAAATTCAAATAAAAATTACTTTATTTAGGACTTAAATAATAATAACTCAAACTTAAATCATAATACTTTTAAAATGACCCTCATATTTGATTTATTATTTTTTTAGCTTGAATTATTAAGCCTTGATGTAAAATTACTATTTTTAATATATAAATTTTATTAAATCATGTCATAGACTTTTCTGTAATTATTTATTTGAATTTATAATCATTATAAAAATGATTAAAAATTATCATTTGAATGAAATCAAATAGATTAATAAAACATTTATATTAATATTAGTTGAATATATTTTAAATAAAATCTGTTGAAAAAATTCCAAATTATTAATTCTCTCAAGTATAAAATAATTTTATGATTTAATTATTTGAAAGAATGTTATATAAATTCATTCAATTTATATTATAATAGCATCTACAAATTTGATAACTTTTTATTTTTCATTTATGATTTTTCCTCAAAATTAAATATAAATACTATATTTACCTGCATATATAGATATCTATTGATTTATGAATATTTGTTTTCTGAATTTTTAAATTAACTACTATTTTTGCATTACTTTTTCAATTTATGAAGATAACTTTTGTTTTATGAAGAAACAATTTCATCATCAATTATATGCTAGAGTATGTTAAAATCAATTATAGTAGGTCTTTGTTTAATGTCACTTCAGTTAATGTTGTTTTTGTTGTTATATCGGCAACAAATTCTAATTAATTAATTACAAATTTTAAGGTAGAAAAGCAGAATAAAGCCCTGTTTTCTTACATTTCCCTTCATAATAGATAATGAGATAGAAACCTATAATTATAGAAAATAAGATAATCTTTTTTTTATTTTAACACTAATTCAAGTGTAAACTATATATAGCACATATGGCATTCATCCAGATTGATTGGGTGTAAACATTTTGTTTTTCAATCAGAAGACCGAGGGTCAAATTAGAAACCCTCTTCTTGGAAATTTTATATTTTAAGTCGTGGGGATTTAATTTTTTTTAATGTTGTGATTTTCAGAAACTAATCCTGACATTAAACAAAAACCTGCTATATTATATTTTGTTCTAAATAATAATTTATAATCGTTTATTAATAGCTTAATAAATTTTTCTTGAATTGGATATTCAAATTTTTTTACCAATTTAATGATATAAATACAATAATAATATGTTTAACTAGCTATATATTGAGTTAAGAATTACTAGTAAACTATGCTATATAGTAAGGTGTCATTAGATTAATCACACACTAAATTTTAGTCTATCATTATTAATAATTCACTTTCCAAGTTTATCAAGTAAAACAAATATTTATCATATTAAAAAGTAATTCTGTAATAAAATACAGAATTCTGTAAACATTTAATGTATAAGTTTTCAATAAAACACTATTACATATATTATAAAAGTATATTTTTATAATATCCTCAAGTTAATATTAAAAATACCCATTCTCAAGTTACTATTTAAAAATACTCTTTCTTCTTGATTTTTAAATAGTAACTTGAGGTTGGGTATTTATTGGAAAAATAGATCTTATAAAAAATTAGTGGACACTATTACTATATAGCATATAGTACTGTATATATTAGGGTATCAGCTATACAGCATAATACAGGCATTCCTCTAGTATCTAACACTCATACTTACAAACAATTTTCATTTTCAAATTTCACAAAATTTCAAAAACTCTTCAATAATTTTAAATAGTATGATGATAAAGTGCTTTTAACAATAAAATATAATGTAAAATTATAAAGTTAACATATCATGGCAGTAATTATACCAAAAATTTCTCACTTTATATTTGGAATTTTTCATTAAAATCTGTGAAATAAGAAACTTAATTGGTTCAATTATGAAATGTATTGCAATATGCAATATGTAAAATTGTTTCAGTATTTTTGGAATCAAAATAACAGCAGTATCTGAGAATGCTCAGAATGTTAAATTACTTAAAATTTCAATAAAATAAACTGATGGATATTTTTCTCCAGTCTTCAGTATACCACAGATTAGGGTGGCAATTCGCTCTGGATTTTGATATATTGTCCCATATCAGAAATGTCCAGGAAAATATGGATTTTAAAATCCATCCCGTTTTCGAGATAGGAATTTTATTTTTTGAAATTAGCACGTGAAATCCGCTACATTTGATTAGCATATTTGAAATGAAGGTTCAAAACATTACAAATCAGCGTCGTCAAGTTATGCCAGCTGCTGCCAATAATGCTTTGCTCTTTAGTTATTACCACTGAGTTTAAGAAGTATGTTGTTATTAATTAAAAATAATGAATCTGATAAATTTGGTAAATGCACTGTTGCAAAACAAAAAAAAAATAAAAATACAGGTTTGCTGTAAGCATATGAAGCGGCCTCTTTCAAATTCGCTCAATTGCTCATACTATTGACGGATACGTCGTAGAACCATCTTCATAGATTACTTAACGTATCCATAGTGAACGCCGCTCATTATATTGGCTTGAAATTCGCATTTCTAATGAACTCCAGAAACATCCTGTGTATTCTTTGGCGATGGAATTTTATTCATTTGTATACTGACAAGGAGAGGACACAGCTACCCATCGATTTTGATGAAACTGAACTGATGTAATGTAGAAAAAAAAATCAAATACGTGTTCGAGCGTTTGTGCCAATGGGCCTTATAAATAA
>WUQG02454114.1:0-12745 GCA_011317285.2 Androctonus mauritanicus | reverse complement strand
ACCATATTTACCAGTCTGATTATCAAATCTTTGAATTTGAAAAAAAACCAAATAAATGTTTTAATTCTGCTGATCAACAAACATTGATATTGTCTCGAGATCTTAGATAATCCTGGCTATTACTTCGTCTTCTTATAACTTCTGACCATTATAGAAAAGTTGGATGACCAACATCCTAGATGATCACTAGAGCACAGCATCCCCCATACAAGGGAAAGCTTTGGGGCCTAAAGGATGATATCAAAATGAATATAGTTATAATAAGATGGTGCATTTCTTAATCGTGAATTTCTTGACTGTTGATATCCAAATCAATTTGGTATATCGTATTTCAGATCGCTAGATCTTATACTTATGGATCATTTTTATGTGGCACAGTAACTTTGGCTATCAACAATAATGCATGACTTCGATCAGTTCAAAATGATAGAAAAATTGTTATCTTGTTTGCTTAAAAATATATAACAATGCAATGTTAATCAAATGAGCATTTCAAAAATATGTCATGTGCCTATATGGTAGACAATAGAAATAATTAAATTTATATGTAAAAGATAGCATTGTCAAATCATATAAAAATTATACTAATTATTCATTTATAATTTCAATGTGTCCATAATACTGAAACATTTCAATTTAGGATTTATAATTATCATATTTTTCAAATTACTTATGTATTTAATACATAAATCGATTATTTAATGGCTTTAATATATTTGGATATCAAAAGTATAGTAGTAATAAAATATAGATCTATGAACTATTGGAATTTTAGTTTTCGAGTGCCCCTTTTTTTTACTTACACTTTAAGGATTAATCAATAGATAACATGTGGTGCGCATTATTAGAAATATCTGGATTCTATGGATTTCTATCAGGTTTGATACGTAATGAAATAAAAAAACAAAAAAACTAAGTTTTTTCCTTCTACGATGTTATTAAGAAAACAAAATTCACTTATTTAAAAAAACTTGATGGAAATATAAATTTAGAACTGCTATATATCATTGATATACGATAGATAATTTATATGTGCCATTAAGTTTCACTTTCCATTCTGGATAGTGGAAAACTTTATAAATAATGTAGGCCTATAGGAAATACGCAAAATCTCTTCCTTGATAATTAGAATAAACTATAATAAAATATAAAAAGTATTTTGTTTACTGATTTAAAAAATAGAAAAAAAAGCATAATCCTACTAACGACTTTCATTAATTTTACATTGTTCCACTAGAGAACAGATTTCTGCCTAAATTTATTTTTGTTTATATTGAAATTACTTATTAATCTATAGCATAATAAACAAAAATTACTTACCAGAATTTTCTTGAATTCAAAATATTTTGGATTTCATATTGTTTTTCATAGATTTAACAAATTTTCCACCAAAAATTAATTTCAAGAATAAATAATTCAATAATGACTTCTCTCAAGATTTTGTTATAATTTTTAGATTGTTTTTTAATTTTTTATAGTTATTTTCTCTCAATTAATATTCGAGAAAAAATAGACCACCGCTCTGTATTAAAAAAATAAGCATATCGTAATTCTTCAACATGGATACTATGAGTCATAAAAGCTATTTACACCATAACAATACTTTTTATACGATATTAATAACTTCCATAAAGAAAATATAATCAAGTTTGAATAATTATCAAAGCATATTATCTGATTATAAATGTGATTCATCTCTTATGACGTTCAGATATGAGTATTTTTTTCTCTATAGATGCAGAAACGTTTATAAAATTGTCAAAGTTTGCCTCATTAAATAATATGAAAAATTGAAATCATATTAATGAGCATTTTCAATATTGATTTACTGTATTTAATAATTCATTACCGTATACTGTATATTCATGAAGAAGCTATGAAAAAATGCATAACATTTTTAACGAAAATATTACACACAGTAGTAAAATTAAATTTTTCAACCTAATAAAATTTATCGGAATTATTAAAATCTTAAACACGATAATTATACTGATAATGTATCCATACCTAATCCATACACGTTTACAGCCAACACTGTACAAAAAAAAAAAAATGCGGTTCTTAATGGTGTTCAAATTATTATAAACTGATCCTTATCTTTATAATGCTATAATTTAATTCATAAGTAGTACAATTAATAAATATTATTTACAATATTTCACTAAATAATAAGGTATATTTGCATAAATGCAGCCAATATTTCTTTATAATTTATGAAGTAATTTATTCGTCTTCTTCGCGGTGGTATTTATAAAAAAAGAAAAAAAATTGTCACATGAATAATAGATCAACTTTTATACTAGTTGTCGGGGATAAATTTAGGAAATGTTTCACCACATTAAATGAAAATATTTTTTTTTTTTTAGAAATTATAATTAATAGTTGTATATCATTAATTTTTATGTCTCTATATCGTAATACTAGTAAGTTTTTAGTAAGTCAGTAGAAAGAGCGAAAATTATGATTTGTTTAGCAAAAAATAAAAATATATTAGAAGAGACGATGATTAATAGAGTTTTCTTAATTAGCATCTTATCATATTTTTTTTTAATAATAATAATAATATTAATCGTTTCTCTTGAATTAATCAGAATTTTATCAAAGACATTTTGTTCTTATCGTTTTATCGACGTAAGGTTTTCCGATTAGAAAAATATTAATTACGCATTTTAAAATATATTAATATTAATGCGTAAATGTCGCGTATATAACTGCAGTTTAAGTGATTAAATCAAATTAGTTGTTTCTTTACATTTTTAAAATATTAATTTTGTAAAGAACAAAATTGTGTACCTGTAAGTCTAATAAACAAGAAATATATATATATATATAAATAACGTGAATAATGAAGAATAAATGGGAAAAAAATTAATTATAAATATTTTACATTTTTCAGTATATACATTAATTTTTTTAATTGCGAATTATTTTATATAAAAAAATATTATTAGTTGAATTTATTATTATTATTAATCCAAGATAAATTTATATAAAATTATTAAAAATTATATAATGTATCTGATTAATATAGAAATATAAAATTAACTATTTGTTTTCTCCAACGTTGGTTTCTCTTACTAATAATAATTTTTTTTTTAATTTTATACAAAATAATTTAATATTAAAAAATTTAATAATAAAAATATTTTAATAATTTTATACAAAAATTTTAACAAAAATAAAAAAAGTGAATTTAATTTTAATGATTTACTGTACTATTAAAATATGTAAATTTTGCAACGTAATTATGCAAATGATTTTCTTCGTTAAACCGACGTTAAATAGGATTTAAAAAAAAATTTTTTTTCATTAAATGCTTTATTAAATAACACGTTTAATGCTCTATATATACTGTAGCATAATTATTTTTAATATATTAAATTATTTATGGAAATAATAAATCAGTTTAATACTTCTTTTTGAGAATTTTCTGGATATTTTAAATTTTATTAATTAAATATTTTATTGTAGAATTGCTTTCCTTTTCTACCTCCAGATGGTGCCACAGAATATCAAGTAAAACAATTTTTCGAATCATAGACATCTAAACATATTTATGATAAATATTTATTTATTTTTTTTTATAAGTTTGCGTATTTTTACTTAATTATGACGTAAATAATGGCATGAACTTATTCCTAACGTTCGATAATAATTATTGCTACACATTCTTTTTTTATGTAGTTCGAATAAATAATCTGGTTGTGAACTTTTCAGTTCAGATGCGAAGATAATTTTATGTATGATAAACTACATTAATCTTATAAAACAGCGTTATACATCTCGACCTGGGAATGATTGATGATATTTTTGCGAAGTTTTGCGTTACACGATATCATCTCCATAATAAAACGATAATTTGATTCACGATGAAACCGATCTGATGTTGGAAGGAAACATTTTATAATGACTTCAGTGATATGACCCCATTTTAAACGTCACGCTCGTTGTTACTGCAGTAAAAATAATAATAACTGGGAGAATTATAACCATACCGAGAGTAATTTTATGCGAATAAACATTGCTGGCTACTTATTCTTGAATTTTGACTTATTGCGAGTAATTTATTATAATGAAAAGTAAATATGTTGGATGCAGAAATAAATAATCTGATATTATTAATTTCTGTGCACATATTGGATGTATCCATTAACTGTTTGCTAAGAAACAATCGTTGAAGCTTATAATAAAACCAAATTACATAAAATTAATAGTTACTGAAGGAGCAATAATAGATGTTTGCATATTCATACTTTTGTTTTATTGTTCCGATACTTTTAACCTAATTATAATGTTGCTCTTATGAATTTTTTAATAATAATTTTAATAACAAACAGAAAAATACATCTGATTAACATTTTTGAATATCTTTATAAAGTATTCAAAAATAATAAATGTTTTCTGCAAGTGTTCAATAGCATTTTGCGGTAGAATTATATAAATTTGACAGGCCAAGTATATATATAACTAAAATTTTACAATGAATGATTTTTTCGCCTTTCCAAACAAACCGAATCTTCGCGAATTTCATCTTTACTGTTATAAAAATATTAATATTTTGTATTAAAAGTGAGAAAAATATACGTTGCAAGTATTATTTTTTTTCACTTAAACGGTAATTGTTGAATGCAAAATTTATTCTCCTGGAACATCCATCTTAGTTTCTTGCTCTATTTTTCAATATAAAACCTTTCTCTTATTAACAGATAAATCATTGACGATGAAAATTTTTCTCTCGTTTTTTTTTTAATATAGTTACGAAAAGAGGTGCCAACATATTTTTATATTCTCCAATTTTTTATCACTTGTAGACTGAAATTTCCACTTCCATTTTTTTTATCTCTTGCTCTCCTCTTTCTATTATCCGAAAACAATATTATATAGCTATTGTTATATTGTTGGTTGTATTTTATTGTCACAAAGAAAATAGAAAACATAAATAATGAGTATGAAATGAAACAAGTATTACATTCTTTATTCAATGGATAAATTTTCTTTTGGGATTTCTCACATAAAAAATTTCTTCTACTACTTTTAAAATTTGTCATTTGGCAGTTAATCATATACTTTATAAAAGCCCATGATATTTTATATATTTCAAATGATTTATTTCATTGTTATGTTATATTATTCTTCATAGAACAGTATTATTTACTGATAGCAGTTCTAAGCCATATATACAGTTTATTTCTCTTAGAGCATTATTTTTGATGATGATAAATTATCACATTGTTACAAATGTACCATAAACAATAATTAATGCTATAAAAATATTATAATTAAGTAAAATTAATGATAACATTATTATATCAAAAGAAAATTTTGCATGTTGCTATTGATTCAAAATTTTGATTTGATATCGCAAACATTAGCTATCCTCTTAAAAAAAAAAAAAAATCAATAGATTATATAAATCCATAATATTTTAAAATATAAATGATTATTATACAGTATATACTAGTGTAGTTTAATGTATAGTAAGAATAGAATATGTGTATATTGGAATATGCGATATTTTTTGGTTATGATTTCATCTGTGGGTGTTTCGCAGGTGCGCAAGTTCAGATATTTTGGTTCTTATATCTAATGTGACGAAAAATGGATAGAGAATTGAACGCAAAAATTTAATCAGAATGGTTAAATTGGAGGAGGGTGTTAGGTATGTTGTGTGATGAAAGAATGCCTATCAAACTTAAAGGAAAGATCTATAGAATAGTGGTCAGGCCAGCACGCTTATACGGATCCGAGACATAGCAGATTACTAAAAGATGGGAAACCAAAATAGATATTGTAGAGATGAAAATGTTAAGATTTGCATGTAGTGTGATAAAATTTGGATAAGATCTAAAACTATATAATTCGCAGGATAATAAAAGTAAGCAAAGCATTTCAGAAGATAAAAGAATCCAGGTAAGATGGTTTGAACATTTTATGTGGAGGGAGAGCAGCTATGTGGGCAAGAGAGTGCTGAAAATGAAACCATAGGATAAAAGAATTGGAAGACCAAAAAGGCGCTAGTTGGATAACGTGAAGGAGGATCTATGTGAACTTGGGCTGGATGAGGAACTGTGCCTCCAAGATCTGAACGGAGGAATAGAATGATGATCAGCGATCCCCATAATAGTGGGAATAATAATGCTGAAGAATAAATAATTTTTTCTTCTTATTTTATGTTTTGAAGCACTTATTATCATAATTTAATCAGGATAGTATATAAATGATAATATATAAATCAATTTTTAAATGATTAACGTTTATTGAAATCCTTAATATTTTATTTTTCATAAAAATTAAAAAAAAATGAATTATAGAATATATAAACTCGGGTCTTTAGTTCTATCAAACAAAATTAGCGTATGGATAAAAAGATCAAAGTTATAATAAAATAAAATGCTTAGCATATAAATTTAAAATAACATATAAGTATAGCTCTAGCTTCTAAGGGCTTTTTAGTGAATTTATAAACTAGATTTGTTCTTATTGAATATAGGACCCAGGTAAGACGAATTAATTCATTATAGACGTTTTAAATCGAAAGTATTTATTTGATGCATAATCTGGATATAAACAATGTTATGTTTCCAGAAATTTTTAAACTCCTTCTCCATAATAGAAGTGTTACATTAAGAACTTTTACATTTTCTAAAGAGCAAATGTTCTTAACAATAACACTTCAAACAATAAGCAATTTGCAATAAAGTTTTTTTGTTGAGTTTCTCTTTCTTTTTAAAAAATAATCCTTGTTTCAGAATCGTATGTGGAAAATGAATTTTTCTATTAAAAAAAATGACCAGATTCAATTGAGTACAGTAATTTTTTAAAAAAGAATTTAAATAAATTCCAAGACAAAGAAAGGAAAAACATTTAAAAAATATTAAATAACTGATCTCGATATTCTTAACGAGAAATATTTCTATCATCTTAAAAAATTTTTATAGAACTATAATAAAATAATTAATTTAGAGCTGTCCTGGCAGCCTGTGGTCATTTTTCATATTTTTTCTGACTGTAATAATTATCTTAATTATATTCAAAATTAAAAAAAAATAAATTAAATTAGAGAGGAAATTATAACTACCTCAGAATCTGTCATTGTATATAATGTCATCTGTCATGTCATTCCGTTTTATATATTATGATAATTATACAATTTGCACTTGCATAAATGTTAATTCCCATCTTATAAACGGGAATTTAATCGACTGTGATTCAGAATCGAATGAAATTTTTCACTATAACAGCACTCGCTAGTTTGATTCATCTGACAGAAAATATCGGTTTAGTGTAAAGATTCTTTTTAATAAATGATTTTGTGTTTCTCGATAAAAAAAAGGTATTTTTTATTACTGGCTCTTAGTTTAGTTTGAATTGCCTAACTCTGGCCTAGAGAATAGAATAAAGGAATAATAATTTTTAACTACTCTTGCTTTCAACATGAAAACAATAACTTTTTATGGCTATATTTAAGCGAAAATGTTAGCTGAGGTCTCTAATCATCCAAAGTCTTTCTCTGAATATACTATAATTTGATTTTTCAAATAAATTTTAACGAAGAATATTACATTTTAGTTCTATAATATGATAATTGTCGTTCAGTGGAAATGTGAATAATTCAGATTAGCACCATTTGGAGTAAACAATCACAAAAAGATCAGCATTGACATAAAATAAATTCAAAAAAATTTATAACTCACTATTTGAATTATTTATTTTTAGGATACGAAAAGTTGAAAATAATATGTATCTTTTCATATGTCTACTTTGGTTCTCGTTTGAAGAAGGAAAATTGCAATATTTTTAGTTTAAAAGATAAATATGGACAGAAATTTGTTTACAAGAATAATGTGGGATACACTTGGAACTTAGTATTGCTATATATAGCAATTGTTGGCCTAAGCTTGATCCAAAATAATTAGTTAAACCATACGAGGTAATAAATCTTTCGACCGCCTAGAATTCCATTCATTGGATGCAGAAATTAATGGACTTCTTTAATCTCTGATCTGGTTCCACACATTTTCTCGGATTGGTTTTGTAAATATCATTTGTCCAAATAGGAAGAAAGTTAGGTGATTTCAACAACCAATCGGAAGATAAATTAGACAAATAGCAAAGCGAAGTCAAATCGCATGCTATACATTCCAATCACGTAAAAATTCGTATCCAATCACTGAAGACCATTGCAACAGAGATTCCCTCAGGCATTATACTCTGGAATGCATTTCTTGCAATGTGGGCAGTTCCAATAAATGTAGTTAAAAATCTTAAACCATAGTTATAAAATTTGCATAAATCCGTATTATAGCATTACATCATTGCTTCGAGTATTAAAAGAAAAAAATATGTAAAAATGTCATCTTGATCCAGTTTACAAGAAAACAATTTACGATAAATTCTATTAATGTAATTGATGGAGGTAGATAACACAAACTTTTTCTATTAATGTCAACCAGATCTCGGAAGAGATTATTCGTGTAAACAAACTATTTATCTCTCTTTTTTTTTTTGTTATTCGTTGCCGAATTTTTAACTTTTGTTTTATATGTGTTTTTTTTTATTTTTATTTCGATGCATTTTTCCATTAACAGTTCACAAAAACTTCATCCCTTAAAAGAGTATAGAAAGGTTAATTGCATTGTGACACATTTGCGAGAGAGATTGCACTCAATACAAAAGAGCTTTAGTAAAGGGCTGATAACATTTTGACAACTTTTCGGGTGTGGTTGTTGCAATTGATGGTGAAATCGCTGAAAGCAATCGATTTTTATCGAATAAGAAACACTTTAATTACCTTCTTCTTAAGGAAAAAAAATTAGATATGTCTCCTTTTTATATATATATAACAATAACGGCTAATTTTTTTAATATTTAAGAAAGTATATAGCGAAAGAATAAATTAGACGAGCATGTTTCAGCATTAATTTATGCGATAGCCGAAAAACGAGTGATTTAAATATTTTATTAAGTATTTTTTTGTTTATCGCACCTATTTAATCGACTAATTGGCTGATGTAAAAATGTTATAGGTAATTAAATTAAATGGTTTTTACTTTCTTCATCAGATACGCACTTATAAGAACGATTGGTAAAAAAATCTTCCCTTAAAAAAAGATTTAAAAAATTGTTATTAGCGACATAACTATATTTAATCCGTAAAATATCAACCACGTATCATTACAATGCTACTTTAACCAACCAAATATAGGATTTACTATATTTATTTTTTTCAATTCCTTGATATAATTATAGTATTTTGCCGAGTCGTAGACAGCAAAATCAATCTTTTACACCCACTTTCCGAACCCAAAGACCTTTATCTGTGAACGACTTCCATTCGTGTTTCTCTTAAACATATCGCAAACAGGTTACACTTCAACTATCTCTCTTCCAGTTTTATAGCCTTCTCATCAAGGTTAATTGAGTAAAGCCATTAAAAATTTAAAGAATTTAAACATTGTTAAAGACTCGAGTTACTATCGCATCTTTTTTTTTTTATTATTTTAGTAAATGCAGCATGTTTTATTAAAATCGTACCAAAAACTACAGTAGACGTAAACAAAACTGTTGCTCGAGAACTGTTTACAGTTCTCATTATTCATCATTTTTTATTATAATTATACACAAAACTAGATGTCCCTAACTGTTGCAGTCTTCAATATTCATCACTTTTTTTATTATAATCATACCGAAAACTAGATGTCCACAGAACTGTTGCTTGAGAATTGCAACAGTTCTCAAGGAAGCAGAATTGTTTTACATGAGCATTACATATAAATCACTGTTGTTAGTGATTTATTTAGTTATTTTTATTATGCACTACAATAAATCGAGAGTTAAAATACACAAAGAGAGTAGAGGAGGAAAAAAAGAGAGATGTCACAAACACAACTCGAAATTTCTGTCAAGTTATTCACCTTATCTGGTAGGGTAACCTCTATCACTTGAAACAAGCCTATCCAGTTTACTTAATTAGTACGTAATTATTAAGACAACCTAATAAATAATCCGCACCGTACAGAAACAACATTAACAGTATTTTAAATAATATTGAATAACAGTTCGTCAAAGCTTTTAACTCTCTCTCTCTTTCTCTACAATTATGCACTCCTCCCATTCTCTTGTCTAATTGTTAACAAAAGAGAAAGAGAGGAGAAAGAGAAGTCTGATGGTTTCTATGGCTGTCAAATTGAGCTTACGTGATTGTAGTGCTAACTAAAACAACAGTTGGGACAATGAACTAGAAAGGTCATTGCTAAATTTCTTTTATAATATATAAATACATATTTGTCATACATAATATCCATTTGATATGCATGGTTATAAGCATATCGAATAATATGGTGTAAATAGAATAGCTAATAATGCAGTTCATTTAACAAGTGCATAGAAGAGTATGGAGCAATTTTCGATATCCGTTGTATGGAAAATTGATCCAGTAGCATTTTAATTTTCATGCCAACATAATTAGTATTCATAAACATTCCGAACCTTTTAAATTTAAGCACATAGAATATTAAGCTTCGATTTTTATTCTACGTCAGTTTCTGAATGATTTTTATGAAGAATAAAATTTAATTATGATGCAAATTTTTCTTTCGTAGTAATAGTCAATAAATTGTTTTGGTGAAAGTTTTATTGTTGAAAGTTTTAATTATTTAAATTTTTGAAGTTATTAATTTTGAAGTGAAATTTTAATTTGCAGATATTTTATAGAATAAAACATCTTAAAGATTTCCGAAGATGCATTATTGAAAAACTGTCCGAAACCAAGTAGTTTTGCATTTGTTTAATACGCAGTATTCATAAACTTTATGTTTAATTAATAAATTTTAAATTCTTAACTTATTTTCGAAATATGTTTATTAATCAATTTTAAAATAAATGATAACGACGATAAGTCAGAAGGCAACAGTATTTTTATGATTTGTGTCATTAATATAGAAATGACTTTATGACCTCGAGCGCATAATTTAACATTAAACTATGCGCTAAGACATAATTAAAATTATTTTATATTCTTCAATAAAATAATAAAATCATAACTTTTTCTCTTTGAAATTTTTTTTTTTTTTTTTTTTCAAATTTTTGATACTAGAATCATAACTTTTTTATTGAAAGTTTTTGTCCTGGAATCATATTTTGGATGAAATTTTACTTCAACTTGGAATGAAATTTTTCAGTTCAATTTTTTCTTGAAATCATTACTTTCCTGTTGAAATTTTTCGTTCTGAAATCATATGTCTATTGAAATTCTTCAATATTCTTGTTAATAATTCTTGTTAATATAATTCGTGTTAGTATCGTAATTTTTCTTTTTAAATTTTTTGTGGAATTGCATAACTTTGTTTAGAACGCATTATTTTTCAAAAAACACAAAAATTTTTTAAACGAAAATGTCTTCATTGATTAAAAACAGGATACTCTATAGCTTAGTTCATAACTAACTAATCGAAGCACTGATTGAAAGGAAGTTCACAGTCAAAATATAGATTAAACGAAGTCACTCAATCTTATCCTTAAAAAGAACATTAATTTATCGATTTCATGATACAGATTGTTAACAAGACCTTAGCAACTTTATTAGAACGCAATTAAATCTTAATCATTTTAAATATCTCAATGAGAATCGAATAACTTCAAATAATGATGGTTTCTTATCGTTAAAACTCGCTGTTTTTCCACTTTAATTATTTCGACTTACGCTTAATTCTACATATAAAGCGATGCAGTTTAAAGCCACGCCGTCCAATAGAAAGATATATTCAGTTGGAGTAATTATCTCAAGCGGTTTGTTTAATTATAGCCTTGTAACTACTCCCAGCTCACTACCTAATTACAGGTTTGGTTCTCTGTTAGGCCAATAGCATAACATCTATTAGTATGCCTATCTACATATTACTCAACCTATCGTCTAAAAAGGTAAAAATGGTATAAACTCTTAACAAGTATACCCACACGATTAAACAGCGATAATAAACATTCTAAAAAAAAAAAAAAATTTAACTTAGTATCTACCAAAAAAATACAAAGTTACCATTCGTAAAAACTGCACAAAAGTTTCGAAATTTACATCGTATCCATACAAATTCATAAGTATATTTATCTCTGCGCACTTATAAACTTCAAAATGGTCATGAAAGTTATTTTTTCTCATTAAACATTCACGGATATAAAATTATCATTATCCACCAGCTAATGGGTCGTAAAAGGGGTCTAAATTATAATCGACAGACCATAAATGATCCCCGAGTGTATAATTTAATGCGTTAAATATCATAATTAATAAAATTTTGACAACAATATTTCCATAAGTAAATTATACACCGCGAGGTATACAAATTGCGTCCAGATTATAGCAAATTAAATATAAAGTAGCGAAAAAAGCAATTACCATACGAATGCATTTTGTTATATATTTTTGATGAAATGCATAATGATAATTAAGAACAAAAAAAAAAAAAATTAAAAAAAAAACTCGTTTCGATCGTGACTTATACAACACTTCCTTTATAATTCAGTATAAGCATTAATTGCCATTATTATTTATTAAGTTACGTAATAGTCTCATCTGATTTAATAACTAGACCCACAGGCTAAATGATTCACTGGCATGTTTTGAATATTTATATAAAATGCACACGATTTTTTTTTAAAATCACGCTACGATTTAGTAGGAAAAAATAATAATTTGGTTATTAGAGTATTAAATGATTTACTTAACATAAGTTTGAGTCACGTGTAAAAA
>WUQG02454103.1:0-12745 GCA_011317285.2 Androctonus mauritanicus | reverse complement strand
AACAAAAATAAATCAGTCTTGCAGTGGAATTCCTCCACTCTCCCCAAAGACAATATCCTTCCCAAAGTAAAAAAAAATAATAAAATAAAATATATGATATATATAATTATACATATAATATATACATATTATATGTATATATTATATATATATAGTGTATAAATGGAATATAATATAATGTAATTTCTAAGCAAGGCTATGAAAGGAAAAACATGAAAAATAGTCCGAGAAAGAGGCTCTACAATATTTGATACCCTGCATAATGATAAAGACTCTGTGGCAGAGACTAGAAAAGCAGACATATACTCAATACCAGTTTACAACAGGAATGAGGATAAGGTGCAATACTACATCGGAAGTACAAAAAGAAACCTTAAAAAAGAATAGAAGAACACATGATGAGTATACAGGCAGCAAGGCTAGATACAGTCCTAGCCACTATGGCATATGAGCAGGATTTAGTAATTAAATAGGATGAAGCCCACATAATAAAACCACTATGACATAATATAGGTATTACCACTATACAAGCAGCCGAGATAGAAAAGAAAAAACATGCACAAGATCTTATTAATGATAATGATCCCTCTACACTACCCCCATCATGGAAGTAGTGTGCAAGCAACATATTATAGTTCAAGTAATGCAAAATTATAATACAATGTCATAACCACCAATTATATTTACATTAAATACAAAGTAGGCCTCTCTTAAATGCTTTGACTAGACTGCTGTATAAGTTTATATTTCTGTGTATATGTAATGTGATATATAGATATATTACCTTATTTGTTATACTCTGTATTATTATTTATTTATTGATTTATATATTTATGTATTATTATTTAGTACATGTTACTATTAGGTTAATGGTGTTGTCAATCTTTATTATCTGTTGTATTATAGTATACTCTTTATATTATATATGTGGAATATATGTAATTGTTCCATGCACTATGTAATTGTACATGTTTAATATTTTAATTTATAACTATAGCATAATATTTTGGACACTTTAATGGTCTATACAAAAATACTAAATTATAACTTAATCATAAATGTAATCCGAAAAGAATATTAATGTTTATGAAGTTTAAATCTTACTATGGAACAGTACAGTTCCTAATGTTTCAGAACCATTTTAAAATATTATTCCAATTCTATTGTATTTGTTCTTTTGTTATTAGACCTTGGCACTGAAGAGGGACTGGCAGTGGTCTGTGGTCCGAAAATGTTATGTCACAATAAAGACCTAGTCTTGTTTGCTTTGAGTGCTTGATTTTTGTGTAATGTAATGGAATATAATTTATAACAACTTGTTGAAACTGAATCCTTCTAACTGACTGCATTTTGATTGGTTTTGCTGATGATACAATGCTACTATCAAAACATCACAACAGAGAGACACTCTAGAAAATAGCCAAAGAAGTCATTTAGATTACTGAGAACTGGAATAGAAAAAACAAACAGCTAATCAACACTTGGAAATATCATACCCTATTTATATGAAGAAATTTTTTCTTTAAGGAATTATTAGTAAACTAGTTAATGACCTCATTAAATAAAAATCTTCTATTAGATATTTGAATATAATTCTTAACAACTCTCTTGCTTGGAGTGATCATGGGAACACATCTACAATAAAGCAATAACAATTGCTTTATTGTAGAGGTTGCAAAACCATTGTTTTGCAAGCTCTACAATCAGTAAATTTGAAACTGGCATAGCTAGAAATTTTGGGCCCTAATACAAATGTGGCTCAAGGGGTCCCATCAAATAATATAAAACTGTAATAAAGAATTTAAAAAATATAAAAAAATACTTTATTTTCTTTATAATACACTTTATGAAATAATAATATAAAAATACAGAAAAATATGATAAGTACAATATGAAATTTCAAAATTAAAATAGTTTCTTCCTTGCCTTTGCATTTGCAAAATCATTAATGAGATCTTTGATATCCATTTTTGCGATTTCTTTGTACTCAATTTATAATAATGCAAGATCACGTAATCTACTTTGGTCAATAGAATTTCTTTTGTAATCTTTAGTAATTTTTAATTTGCTAAATGTTCTTACATCAGCAACTGTAGCAGGTAGTGTAAGAAATAGCATTAATACAACATACACTTTTGAAAATTCACTCTCCAAACAACTATATTTTTCCAGAAGTAAATTTGAAAATTGTTCTAATAGACATTAAAGATGTCAAATCTTTTTAACCTGTATGTACTGATCTTTTTAACCTGTATGTACTGATTCAAGAATTGGTCAGATATAATTTTCAATATTTTTTTTGAAAGATTTTTCACATTTTTTAAAAATCTCACTTTCTGGTAACTGAATGATGATTTTTGTTTCAAAAAATCAAATTAGTTTGTTATAGTCAACATCCCTGCAAACCTCTGATTAATTTGAGCATTTATTGTATTCAAAACATAATAAAATATATTAACTTTACATGAATACAAAAACAGCACTACTGAGCAGTCCACTATATATATAAATCACCAAAATTTTACTATAGAGAGTAGCGCTTTTGGCTACATTGCCATCCTCAGCTCTCTGAAACAGGTTTTAAAAACGTTCTTTCCAGTAAGAAACAGAAATGGAACTCTAAGAGTTCCATTTCTGTTTCTTACTGGAAAGAACGCTTTAATAAAATTAAATAAAATTAAATTTATATTTCAAACGAATTATTTAATTTAATAAAATTAAATAATTCGTTTTGAAATATAAATGAAGTATTCTTTTGATATATATCTTATAACTAAAAACTAAAGCAGGAGTGGGCAACTCCATAGAATCATCTTTTTAAAAATAGTAGGCATTGAATGTACTGAAATTACCCTATAAAGAATGAAGAGGTATCCTGTAGATTTATTAAGATTTTTATTTTATATAATTGACATGAGATAGCGCTAAGCATTAAAGCAGTGACTTAGCTCGTATTTGCATCATTCCCACAGTTGTCAGAGGGTAATATATTTAGGCTATTATTTATATAAATTTATGCATAAGAAAATGTATAAATTAATTGCATTTAAATACTATATTTCCCAAGCAGCATTTAGTATATCAACTAGTATGATACAATAATAACTATATAATACAATAGTAACAATAAGACTATGAAATTATTTAATAGATACTGTATTTATAACATTTAAAATCATCCTTGCATTTAACATACAGATTATATATGTCATTGAAGTGATTTTAATGATATATTTTAATCCCTTAACCTTAATCATTTCAAAATAAAGGACATGTTTGGTAAATAGATGATTAGTTCTTTCTGGAATTGTTTGTTTGTAAGATGATTTAACTAGACTTTCAAAAAAAAATTTTTTCACTGGAAGAAGCCTTGTTTGATAGTACTGCCATCTGTTGGCTTTGCATGAAAACGGTTATATCTATAATTAACTGACCACGGAAACAGCCAGAAAAAATCGATTGCCCACTCCTGCTCTAATTTTTAGTTATAGTAAGATGTACATGCAAAAACACTTCATTTATACTTCAAAACGAATTGTTTAATTTAATTAATTTTCTTAATTTAAAAAAGCATGAAAAGAATGTGATAATTGACGTTTTATTATTCAATCTTAATCGCTATAGCGTGTATATTTTAAAAATTTGATCAGTTAAATTTCTTAGCATAGGCCGCAAACCTCGACGATAGAGCATTCAAACTGGGCTAGCAAAACTAGCTGTTAGAATAAAACTATCCTCAGATTATTTCTATTACTGTATTAAATTGATAAATAAATTCATAACATTCCTGTTAAAAATATAGGCCTATATTCCAAAATAAATAATTTTATCCTGATCATCTTTATTAATAATTAGAAATATTTGCTTAAACTATAAAAATATTGAAAATATTTTATTTTTTATAATTTAATTCTGATAAACGTTTTGCTTATTAATAAAAAGAAAGGAAGATGGTTTGCAAACAAAATGGTTTAATGAGATAAAAAAAAAACTCGTTCACTCAAAGATAAAAACAAGAATGTTTCATGATTATTCCTTTATTTCATCAATATCAAACGATTATAGTAGTATTTTTAATTAATTATTTTATTTAATCATTGAAAGCGATAATTTAATAGTTATGATAAAATATTTTTCCAAATGAATCTTTTGCAATTAATTAAATGTGTTGAATATATTTAGTTTTACTTTAAATCTTTCGAATCTATAAGGACAAACCAGTATCTTTATTTATCTTTATGTAAGATCTAAATCAAATATAGCGTCATGAAAAAAAATTAATTATGCTAATAACAAAATCCTTTAGAATTTCAATAAAAAATATTGCAACTTTAAAATATATATATACATATATTATTTTTATATATTTCTATTGTTAACATGAGAGTGTAGTTTCTATTTATATATATAAACATATGATATATATATACATATAATGTTTTAAATGTTTAATTTTTTCTTCTGTAGCTTTTGGCAATATTCCTGTTTATTTCTAAGAATTTTGAACAAACAAATTTCATTTTTAGTGTTACATTGTAGAAATAGGATAAAGGTATCGCAAAGACCTTTTAATCCTATATTTTTTGAATATTGCACAGTATTAATATTTCGTACTCTTTAAATATTTTTTTTTTTAATTTTGGAATCATTTAAATTTTTAAATATTCTTCTGAAAAAGCCAAAAAAAAATCTTTTCAAAATAAAATTAGAAATATTGTAATATGAATTTTAATTAAAAATTTTGCGTTAAGCTTTATTTTAAAAAATCTTTATCAGAAATATCAAATAATTAGTACTTCAGAAATTGGATGCTGTAAAAGTGCAAAATATAAATGAGTATTGGGTTATTTTCTTATAAAAATAATCATTAGTGTCAGTGTCTTACAAGTGTGTTATTTAGTTATCTTCAAATAGAGAAAGTAAAAATAAATAAATAAATCTTATTTAATTATAATTCTTTTATTTTGCATAAGATTGATCGGGGGAAAAATAAGATTTAATTATTTTTCTGCAAATTAAATCCAAATTAATTTTAATTTAAAAAAAATCTTGTATTTTAATTTGAATATTTATGATTTTTCCATTCTCATACTTCTTCTAGATTTGAAGTAGAATTTTTTTTATCATTACATACTGTAATAACAAATTTTTATTAAATATTAATCGTATGAAATACGATTTCTATATTTAAATGAATAAATTAATTTTTTTTCGAGTAATATTTTTTATAAATCGAGCAAAATTGTAATATGAATAAATTTTATATACAGGTAATTATCCCGAAAGAAACTAGGATAAATTGGTCTATATTACTCTCATATTTTAGCTGATATGATAAATTATATAAAAGATATCGCTAACAACTCGCTTAACTTTAAATATTCGTTAATAAAGTTTTGGTTAATACGATTCTTAATGGATCATTGGCTTTGAAACTGTTGAACTCTCTTTCTGGCCATTTTGAGACCTACCTCAAGTGGCCAGTTACACCCAAGAGGATTGTTTATAGTATGAGAAGTTTCGGAAGGTGATAAGGTGTAGAAAACGCACCCGTCAGACAAAACACAGATTGAGTCTAACCGTTTATATATATAGCTTGTTAAAGAAATGACGTTGAATGGGCCTAGATTGAAGCGTCGAGTCCGACAATACCGAACCAGTCATGATTCAGCTTACACTAACAATTCAAGAGTCGTTACTCAGAATCGAGAAGGTAGTAGTGTTTTTTTTTTTTTTTCCTATTCACTTTTGTATGTGTGTGTCTGTACTTAAATAACATTTGCTTCAATGACGTACTCATAATATTTTTTTTTCTCTTTTATCATTTATATAATTATCCGTTTAATAACAAAATATTTATTTAAATTGAATATACGAAATGTATTCGTAATAGATTGAAAATATTTGTTTTTCGCTTTAAATTAAAAACATGTTTTATTTGAATAAAATTCAAAAGTTCGCAATAAATTCATAAGTTAAAAATATGTAAATATTATTCATCTGTGATGAGCATATCATCTTTTTTGTCTGTTATCTACTTTTAAAATTTGGCAGTGGATTGCAAATTAGTCACTGGTGACGCGTTCTCTGATTCACCTACTCTGACCGGAGGAAAACTCGTGTGATTTGTTGCGAAGATGTCATTTACCGTTTTACAACAACGTAATTTGTTTTTCCTGTTTCAAATTTTTGTTAACAATTTTATGGAGCTGTTATTGCTCCATAAAATTGTTAACAAATATTAAATCTTAAGGCTAGCACGTATAAGATCAACAGTTTTTTGTTATTCATCTTTTAGATTGTTAGGAATATTTTATATTTATTCGAGTTTCAATTCAGCACATTTAATAGTTTTTATAAATATGTTACATCAATTTTAGTTACCAAATACTATATTCTCAATATTTTATGATTTAAAGGAGTTTATAATATGTAACTTTAGTGCCAGATTGTATTCTTATCTGTAATGGGTTTTTAAGGTGAATAGCCTTAAGATGTGGCATCGAATAAAATCTAGATAGAGTAGCATATATATATAAGGGAAGTCGACCCAGTTGGGTTGCGAAATTGTAGATAAATAGTATCTGTGATTTCGCAATATCATTGGACCAGTTGGATTGAAGAATGTAGCGGGAACATCACATGATAACTACATCATATTGATAGAAACTACATTTCTTTGGAGTATTTAACAGATGTTGGAACTTTATCAGGAAGAAACTGTTAAAACAGCTTAATAGTTTTATAATTAGATGTTAAGTTACGAATCTGACAGTTAGATCGATTATAGAATGGTCTGCTCTTTAAACTTTATATGGATCCAAAAACTATATAAGATGATAAAAGTTTTGAAAAAGGAAAATTAATTAAAGCTTCATCTTTAAAGTTTCATTTTTCTTGTTTTTAAATGATGTATAGAAGTTTTTTTTTTAATATAAGTATTTATATAAGAAAATAATTTATTATAACTAGAGTTAACTAAATGGTTAAACTAAATAAAAATTATAATCCTAACTAAATTAAAATTATTTATGTGTAAACGAATCTATTTATGCAATACAATGTGTTCTAACTAGATAAATTCGGATATATAGAAGTTTTTGAATCTTATTTAAATTTAGAATATTGATAAAATATTTGTTTTTTATAAATAATTTGATCTTATCAATTTTTTAACAAATCAATATGATCATTCATATTATTGAAGACGAAGATATATTATTAAATAATTTATTTTTAATTTGAGGGCAGAAATCATTACTGATTTTATTCGTGATTACTGGGAATCTCTTATTCAACTCCAAGAATTATAATCTGTTTATGTAACTGAAGAAGCGTAATCTGTTTAGCCTATTGCATATTTATCAATAATATTTACTCGTATTTTAACTCTGGTTAATGTTAACTTTGACGGAAAAGGTTCAGGTGATTTATTATAAAATATTATTTATGATTTATGAAAATATAATTTAATTTTAATGCTTCAATTAATATCGTAATCACGAAACAACGTTTGTTCCACCTGAATAATTTTGGATCGATCTCTGAATCACATTTCAAGTTTTTTTTCTTATATATCTCTATATCAATATATCATTCTTCCCATTGAACTATGCATAACGTGTTTAATTGATTTGTATCCTTCTTTATATATGTCTCTGTTGATGTTGGCATTTTATATAGAGTATCAATTAACCAACCCGGATGCAGTTGTATCGTGCCTTTCCATGATTACAGTTTATGAGATAAATAGATTGAAGTGGTGTACCTAAGAAGGACCCAGATTCCTTTTAAGTTTTGTCTATTAGATGCAATAAACAAATTATAGACCACATCTAATTTTTGCCACTTTTCTTTCGCTATAATGCATATACAGCATAGCATATCGAAACATTTAAAGCGAAATCATAGCTATATTATTTTTGAAGGACACCTCCTCTCAAATAATTTTTCTTTTCAATTGCTTTCATCATAAAATTATATGTTCTGTTATGTATGTGTATATATATTATATCAAAATTAAATAACCTTTTAATAAGTTTAATAAATAATAAAATTATTAAGTTTTACTAAATTATGTACTGTAGTTAGAAATAGTATTTGAAAGTAATACATTCTGCGACGGTTACTCATGTCATTGTTTCATTACGGGTAATTAAATATCATTCTTGTATGAATTCGTTCATCTGCAATGATATTCTGTGATGTAAATTTTAAATGATTGGTTGTCTGTAGCTAATGAACTTCAATTGTATATTGCATCAATGGAATCCCATCATTGACTGGAGAGATTGATAATTGCTCTAGTCAGTAAGATAGTGACGAGGGACCGACTAGCAGATGTAGTTTTCCTCAAAATAACTTTTCAGAAATAGAGATCTCTTGATATAATATATTTTTAAGATACAATGATAAGTGTTCTAATTTAAAACATTGCATTTTAAATAAATATTAAAAATGTTAATTCCTTTTTTTTTATTTAATCAGAAAATAATCAAATATATACATAAAATTTGAATGGGCATTTAAAAATTTAAATGTGCGGGTTCAGTATTATTCAAATTCATGTTTCGACTGCTGGAAGATTTTTAATAAAATATTTATTTTTAGATTTTATAGCTTTTTTTAGGAATTAGAAAATATAATTTTCTTAAAATTCATACGATATTACACGCTTCATTTTAATTCAATGAATAAATGTCAAATAAATATGCAGTCGATTAATATATTTAGAAATAAGCTTTTCGGTCATTTTTTTTATCCTAATACCGTATTGTATTTTTTTAAATACAGTACAGTATAGAAATGTATAATTTTTATGCACAGAGAGTTAGCATAGATGCGTATTAAATAATTAGAAGAGGTGCAACATTCAATTCTTTCAAATAATTTTTACAATCAGAATTGCTTTATTTATATAATTATATTATTATATAAACTATTATGTAGACCAGTGCTCCGCAACCTTTTATCTTCTAAGGCACACCAACACTTTCTCGATAAGTCTGCGGCATATCACAAGTAAAAACTTACAAATTAATAGATTGAATTCCGGTACAATAATACGTATGTTTTTATTAGATAAGAGAAACACAATAAAATAGCTCTATGTATGTAGATATTTATTTTTATAAATATCTACATACAAGTAATATCTACAAGTTTTATACAAAGCAATTTGAATTGTATGTCAACATAAGAACAAAAACATATAGATTATACATTACATGTAAAAAATTTTCAATAAAGGCTATTTTAAAGTTTAGAGTGTTTAATGTCGAATTTAAAATAGTGTTGAATGTTTGCAATATCAAGTTTTCAATTTCCACAATTATCAATCTACCTTTTTTTGCAATTTATTTTGGCGAGTTCTTAAAACAGTTTTCTAATTAATTTATCAATTGATTAATTATTTTTTCGTCTTTAATTTGCCGCGTAAAACAGAGGAAGCTGCAAAAATTTAATTATTCAATTATTCTCGAGAAAATCATCGCGGCATAGCCAAGTTCAACTCTCGGCACACTTAGTTTTCTTATTTGGTCGAATAATTTTTCTTGTCAAACCTCGACAAATATTTTCAAAATCTGCGGCACATTAGTGTGCCGCGGCACAGCGGTTGCGGAGCACTGATATAGACTTTATTAAAATTAAATAACAAAAAGTTTTATATAAATATAACAAAAAAAGTTTTAAGTTTGCTCAAAATTTATTACTTATAACTTTTACTAAATTAAATAATTAAAAATTAGTTTTTCGAAGGGAGCTCTTGAATTCATATGAGAGATTAAAAATATTTCCATATTATTATTAATAAATAAATTGATCAAAAATAAGCTCGTTAGAATTTCAAAAAATATAGTACAGTACTTTGAGATTACAAAAAGTAATAATTTGTCTCCATCTCGTATTTGATGTTAAATCAAAAACGAGATGGACAAATTAAGAATAGAAAACTTTAGTCTATCAAAACGAATTTTCATAAAATTCTCTGATAACAAAATTTTAGTGTAGGGCACAGTTTTATAATCGCATTTATTATTTATTTCCACCTTGTATTTGATGTGGAAATTTTAATAGATTTAGATAATATTGTATTGTAGAGATGCATTTTTTTTATTTTTACAAACACTGTACTATAATCCTTAAAAATTATTAAAACAATCAAATATGATTTGATTCTGTTACAGAATGAATTTTATTTCTTTATTATTATTTACATTTTTTTTTTTTATATAAACACTAATTTTGTAATGAAATTAGAACAGATTAAGATACAGTTTTAAACGATTAAAAAACAATTGGCGTAAGCATAATATTTGAATAAAATAATTAAATTTTTTATCATAAAATAAAAATTATTACAATATATTGATTATTTGAAATATATTTTAGTATCTTTTAAATAATTAATATATTACCAAAAATATTTTCATTCTGCATAATCTAATAATAAAATAGAATTATAATTATATATATACAGTATATATTTATAAAAATTTGTTTATAAAAAATGTAGTAATATGAATTTATTGAAATAAAATTACAGATAAATTAGTTTTTAATAAACGAGATCCTAAAAATCGTTTTGTATGAAATCTTGATTAAAAACTATATTTATCCTATATACATTCTATCATCGTAATTATAATTACAGTTGCCAGTAATAATGATCACCAACATCTTTTCTACGATCTGTGAAACGTGTTGTCATGTTCGAAAGTCGCTACGCACGCAAAATAGGATTAACTACCCGTTGTTCTCACGTTAACCGCAGTATAATGACCTTTGGTTAGCAGTCAACTATAATTAAACTTTTTTCTTGTAGCTCTGAGAATTGTTATCGAATCGGTATCGCCTTCGAATCAAAATTTCCTATTGATATATATATACACTTACATAATAAAACATAAAATTTTGCTACAAGGTTCTGACATCTATTTTTGTATTTATATATTTAAATGTATGAAAAAATGTTTATAATTGGGACAAATTCTTGGATATTTGCATAAGCAATAATTAAATCTACGCTGCAATGATTATAATAGGCATCTATATATATACAATTAGTGATTTTTTTTTTGTCAAATTATCTTTCGACAGACAGCCGGGTTAAAAGCGGAATTCGAAAAAAAAAAAAAACACATGTAATTACTTTATAGTAATTTTGAATTACCGATATCATAAACGCTCACGATTCGTGAAAGATTAAAAATTATTTCACACAGATTTTATTATGAAGATTTAAAATTAAGAATATAGTTTTAATTCATTATCTTTATTCCTGGTAGTATAAATTAAACACACAAAAAAAAAAAACGGCTCTTTACTCAAATTTCTCTCAAACTTTATTTTTGTTAATTAATTTCATTTTTATTTAAATTTTAAAATGAAACAGATTTCAATTTTACTACTTGAATATTCTATTTTTAAAATCTAGATGTTGAAATAAAAGAGAAGGAATAATATTTAAAAATTGTTAATCTCATAAAAAATTAATTGAATCTTGTTAATCAAATTTAATTAATGATCTTAACAATTAATTACATAATAATTTAATAAGACTCGATTTTTTAATATTATGCATGAGTTTAGAAAATTTGAAAATATTCTAATATAGAATAGTTAACCGATATATTTAATTCAGATTCACGAAATTTGATTAAAAATAATAATAAATTTTTCATGAATCTAAATTATAACAATTAATCTAAGAAGAACATCAGAATTTAACTCTGATCGTTTAAATTCAGATTTTTCACTTGAATCAATTCAAGATAAATACAGTATTATAAATCCATAAATAGCTTCAAATATATCATTAGCACATTTTGTAAATGGAAATGCAGTACAGCAATACAAAATAAAAACTGTCATCTTCATCAAAAGTTATTCAATAATTCATTGATTATTGTTAAAAAAATTTTTTATACAAATGGAATTTCTATGTTTTTAAATTAATAATGACAGCTGGTTAGTAAATGGTATTTAGTCATATTTAGTCAAACTAGAAGTGATTTTAATGAAAAACAACTATTTCCACTACGTTTATTTACTTTTTAAAGTTTTATTTAAGCTTTTGATTTAAAGTAAAGAAAAAAATTTTTTAAACTATTGGACTGAATAAAAAAGTAACTTCGCCACTAGTCAACATCGAATAAAGAATTTAATTGAGTCACTTAAAAAATTTTCAAGTTTCAAAGATTTGTTCAATGATGTAAAATGATTGAATCTTATTAACACATGAAATTTCGATGCACTTCAGTGAACAAAAAAAAAAAAAAACTATTGCTGCCATTCCAAGAACTGATTTTTTTCAAATATCTAAAAAAAACATTTAAAAATAGTTTTCCTGATACAGACTTTTATATAGTTACTTTTCAAACTTATTTTGATACATTTGGGAACTTTTGATATTAATGTGGTGCGCACAGATTAAATGTTTACTTAATGCAGATAATAGTGACGTAATTATTTTTATATCCTCAAAAGACAAATATTCATGTAGAAATCAAAACCGAAAACATAATTTTAAAGTCAATGACATTGTAACTGTGCCGAGATTCAAAAATGATGAATCATTTCACATAGATTTTACAACCATTAAATTTAGGAATACATAACAGACATATGAGTCGCCCAGAAGCCAATGCGGTTTAAGTCCATTTTTGGATATTTTCTGATTTTTGTAAATTTTAATGGAATAAATAATATTCTTCTTAGTTATTAAAGGATTTACTCGTTGCTT